>CAAKHC010004026.1:0-15457 GCA_901007825.1 Macroramphosus scolopax | reverse complement strand
GGATACCTGCTCCGATATCAGCCGGAAACCCTGCTCCTCTCTGTAGAAGGCAGAGGAGGATGAATACACTCTTTGTGTGTGTGTGTGTGTCTGTGTGTGTGTGTGTGTGTGTGTGTGTGTGTGTGTGTGTGTGTGTGTGTGTGTGTGTGTGTGTGTGTGTGTGTGTCTGTGTGTGTGTCCGTATGTGTGTGTGTGTGCGTGTGCGTGTGTGTGTGTGCACACACACACACTCTTGCAAACTGTTTTCTTACATACGACAACCAAACTAATTATTTCAAGTTCATTACATTCGTTACATAAAAAAAATCCCAACTCCTTCAGTGGGATCCGAACCCACATCCTTCAAGTGATTGTTTGACCGCTCACCTTGTGCACTACAGTGGTCAACACCAGGCATCACCTGGTGATGACTTTGAATTCACACTTACTTTCCAATAGAAGGCCCTGAAACCGTTGCATGCTCTAAGACTGTAAACTGTCTGTCCGGTCCAGCAGCCTGTCCAGTGTTTACTGGTTAACTGAGCCCTTTCAGTTGTTTCATCCTGCCGAGACCAGATCACGCTGAAGGCTACTGACTTCTTTAACTCTAACAGCATGCTCTGCTAACTCCGACCCGGCCACTTGATAGGCTGATTTATCTCTGTGCCACTTTATTTAACAACGTTTGTGCCCTGAAAGGTAGTTTGTTTACTGAGATCATGTTCAGGCTTGTCAGAAAACTTGGACGTTCTTTCTGCTATTGATTAGAGAGCAGTAAGGAGTTTGAGGACAATGTTTAGTTCAAACAAGAGCCTGGCAGATGAAGCATTTCACATCATGCAGCAGACCAGCAAATGAGCGAGGAGCCCTGGACGCAACACGGACGGAAGTTTTACCCTGCACATACTGTCACGATTGTAATGATTCAAAGCTGATTGAAAATTGCCAGTTTCCCTTTCAGGAACCTGGTTATCATCGATACCATACTGTCATCGATGCTGATAACCTCACTGATGATCTGGTGATCAGCTGTCCTGATCAACATACAAGTCTCCTCCTCATCCTCCTAGAGTGTCTTTTCTCCATCATGCTAGCTTAACTTAAGTTACATACTTGTTATATTATTTCAGAGTTAAGTATTTAGCACATGAAGCAGGTCACATCATTTCTACATCTGCTTTCACAGCAACATGGCTCAGCAGGCGAGGACAAACTATATGGGAACAGACTGACCAACATGTTTCCCAGTGAACGGGAGCTGTGGTGATAAGGAGAGGCCACTTCCCCTCTTATATGCTACTTATATAAACTCTGGTCAATATCCAGAGAATCTGGTCCGGGCATTGTAACAGAAGACTTCCTGTGTTTTCACCCAGTGTTTAGTTTAGGTGAGGAAAGGCTTCTGGGTGGAGGGTGGAGGGTGGAGGGTGGAGGGTGGCTAATGGGGAGACGGGTAATAGCAGTGAAACAGAACGAAGCTGAGCGAAGGTCACAGGTCGATCTCTCTTAGAGATGCGTATGCAACAACACAAAGAATCAGTGAGGAGACACATGTTGTCCTCTGTCTCCTCATGTCTGCTGCATCTTTGCTTCTCTCAAAAACAAATGAAAAGCAATGTTGAACATTCAGCTATGAATGAAGCTTTTATTTAATGATGACATTGATTTTATCACATGATTGCATGCAAACAGGCAAAACAAATGGTTGTTTGTATCCACACCAGCAGGGAAAGCAGCAGACCAGCAGCCCGGACGCCCCCGATCCCAGCGAAGAGACCACAGACACAGAGGACAATGAGGAGGAGGACCTGGGGGTTTTAGATGATCAGCGAAGCATTATTCTCCATCTCCTATCTCAGCTCAAACTCGGCATGGACCTCACAAGGGTGAGCCTCTGATTCTGTCTTCATCCTCTCTGTTTAAAGACCAGCCTGAAACCCTGAAATATCAATACTGCTGATCTCGAAGTGGAACTTTGCTTCGCTCAAACGTTGGACAGCCTCCTGCTAAACAAATAAACACATCGTCCAACAACTGCAACGCTGCCACAGGAAAATGTTGCTGCAAAATGAGGAAGAGCCTGGGAGAGGCAGACTTGTGAAGTAGTGCTTGCTGTCGCTGTGCCCAGCCGTTGTTAATCAATACGTTAATGCCAGTAAGTTCTCCTTCTATAACAGGGTGAACACACACATCTCTCACCTTCCGGCGGTGGTTTATTTGTTGTTTGTCCGACCATGATGTATTCCTCCTCGCCCTCACTTCTCATTATCATGCAGGAAATGTGGAAATGAATGTACACATTTACATTTATTGCACATTTTTTATAATCAGTTTTCACAAAAACTTTCACTTTCATTTTTAATTCATCGTGACTCTTCACTAATCAACGTCTTCTTTTCCATGTAAATCAGTGCGAGCAGGAGATGACAAATTGCTGCACTGTTATCACCTGCTATAGATCCAGGCCACGTCTCTGGGCGAGTATAGTAAGAAACATGCCGGGTGGAGGTGTTTGTTTTCCTCCGCCCCTCCTCTCACTGGTTTGTGGTTGAAGTCAGCAGTCAGGTGATGTGGTGACTCTCTCAGACCACCGACCTCAGTGTGGTTACTGATGGCCCGGTGCTCCGGATCACACGGATGATGAAGACACGGCGCACTAACAGAGGATTCAGACTGCAGACACATTATCTCAATCAACTGTCAATAGAACCACATTATTTCATAGGACAACATCCATCCAGCTGCTTTCACTCATATCGTATCTCTTCCTTCTTCTGCATTGACAAGCTGCTGCACCAGGATCTTCACAGGAGTTTGACGTTTTGATTTTGGCTCAGCTGAAACACCAAATATGGAAATACTGCAGCAAGGTTTCATATCGGGAGTCAAGTTACATAACAGGCTGGACTTCATGTAACGGAGTGAGAGTCAACAACATAAAACCTTCCCATCATTTTCCATTGAAGCTGTTAGTGGGTCAACTCAGTGACTTCCCCTGTCCGCCCGAGTTCCCATGATGCAACTGTATTGATTTATCAATCTTTAGCTGGGAGGTGTGTGTGTGTGTGTGTGTGTGTGTGTGTGCGTGTGTGTGTGTGCGTGTGCGTGTGTGCGTGTGTGTGTGTGTGGTGTTTGTGTCTGACACTTTCAGAACAGTATTAAGACTTGTGTGTTGTGTGACTTCAGTGAGATTCCATCAGCTGACTGGATGCTAACTCAGCTAACCGCTCTGTACAAGTGTGGTGAGCACAGAAGCATTTCAGAATGTAGAACAGGAAACTCCTTGTGACAGTTCAGACTTCCACTTCTTTCAACCGGACAGTTGAAGACTGGAAAATCCAAATCTGGATGTACAGTATGTTTGGATCCACGAAGGCACGCAGCTCCCAGGTCCATGGACCCAACCTGCTCTGACATCAGTCCAAGCCATCAGTGGTCTAATGACGTGTGTTTCTTGGCCCACTTTGGGCCCATTCATACTGTTTGAGTATTGTTGCTGGCCATGTTCTGACCCGTCTTCTAATGGCTTCTTCCACCATGTGTCCAAGCAAACGATGTCTTCTTTAATGGAATTACAATGAGTTCAGTGTTGTTCAGTGGCCTTTGGAGTCACTGGATCTGAATTCAATACAACGCCTTTGGGATGTTGAGCTGTTTTTAGAGCCGTCTGCCTCGCCCTATTGGATTAAGGGGGGGGGGGGTGTTCAATTTAAAACAGACCTTTGTAGTTGGTTCCACTTACACAAGCTTTGCCATTTCATTGTCATTTATCTTAACAATAACACTTCCTTTACACACTTTACATATTTACAGACAATTCAATAAAGTGCTAGTTGTTGTACATCTTTGCTTTATATTCAAAAATGAGTTAACCAGTATGAGCTGTCAACTGTTCTTTACCAGATGAAGTCTCTGTTTGAAACTGTCTCGGGAGCCAGACGGACCTCCTGTCTCTCTGTCTTCTACTCGGTGGCTCCTCCGATCATATGTGGACATCTTTGCTTCTCCTGAGAGGAAGTTTATTTTTGTGATAAAATCACTCTTCACCCCAAATGAGAGAGACTCTGACAGAGATCAACATTTTTGGAATAAAGACTTAAACCGACCTGATAAAACTGTGGCAGCCCACTGAACTTTAAGAAATGAAGTCAGGTAAGAACAGAACTGCGTCAGCTTATTTACACCTCTGGAAATGCAGCTGGCCACATCTCACCAGACTAAATCTGCTGGACCTTTAAAATATTCTGTGAAAACTGGAGCTCAAAGGTTGAAGTTCGCTTGGAGAGTCGACGGTTTTCCTCCAGTAAGTCTGAGGGGTAGTGTAGTGTAATGTATCCCCAATATCTAAAGCACAGCTGGGCAACAACTGTCAATTCAACCATAATGATTTAATTCAGTGCAATAGACATGAGAGACATTAGCATTATTCAAACCATTTACTTTTTGTAATTCACCCATTCATTTATAATTCATATGTAAAATTCTACTTATGAGTCAATATATGTCGATGTGTGATGGGATGCCAACACAACCTTTCAGTTACTTGTTTTTCATAAAGGAAATCTCCTCCCCAACAAATGTAAATGAAAGCTGATAAATAGTTGGTCACAAAAAAGGAGCGAGAATAACTTGATCCCTCGCTATGATATTGTAGAGGAAATGTAAAGCACAAGTCATTAATGCAGTCTCATTGATTTATTATTTTATTGTACCAAATAGCAATCAAATGAAATGGGTATATGGTTAATAATTAAACACAATGGTCTTTCACTCAAAAGATAACCCTTAATATAATTAAGATAATTCAATCTCCACCCTTCTGGGGCTTCATTGCACATGTCATGATATGATAATATACAGGCCATATGACTTCTGAAGAAAATCCCATTTGATGTATTTGTGTCCCTGTCGCAGGTGGTGCTCCCGACCTTCATCCTGGAGAAGCGCTCTCTACTTGAGATGTACTCTAACTTCATGGCTCACCCCGACATGTTCCTCTCCATCACCTCTGGGTGCACACCCGAGGAGCGCATCATCCGCTTCGTTGAGTACTACCTGACTGCCTTCCATGAGGGGCGAAAGGGGGCTGTGGCCAAAAAGCCTTACAACCCCATCCTGGGTGAGAACTTCCAATGTTCTTGGTATGTGCCTCGGGACCATGTTCGAACTCTGCGGGCTTCCAACTGTACTGGTCCCAACTCATCATCCACAGCCGCATCTACCACTTCCAGCTCAGGACCGAGGGGACCCGAGGGCAGCAGCGGAGTCAACTCAGACTGTTATCAGGTTCAGTTTGTGGCGGAGCAGGTGTCCCACCATCCACCTGTATCAGGCTTCTACTGTGAGTGCAAGGAGAAAAGGATGTGTGTCAATGCTCATGTTTGGACCAAGAGCAAGTTCATGGGCATGTCCATCGGAGTCTCCATGGTTGGGGAAGGTAAGAGGACATGCAGTCGGTTCTAAAGGTGTGTGTATGTGCTTTGTTTTCAGAGTAGCACTAACAAGGTTTCCTGGCAATGAAAATTCATTTATCTAGTGTTTTCCTGCCCTGCACAGTGCACATGCCTGAGCAGAGGCCAACCAGTGAGTCAAATGCACATCACATCATGGAGAGCAAGGAATTATTCTTTGGTATAAATTAGCTTTGGAGGATTCCTGTTGCCCTCGTAGATCGGCTTCTCACGTGCTTTAAAATCTCCAAAGCAATGAATGCAAACCCTTTTCCTTGACCCTCCCATTAGTGTATAGACCACATCAGCCCTATTGGCCATTCTGTGCTCCTGCGGCAGGTGTAATGTAGTTTTAACAATGTTATCTTTTTTTAAATTCCATGCCATGTTTTGGCAAAACAATTACAGCTATTATTAATAAATAATTGTAAATTACAATGTTAATGCAGCTGAATCCCTCTGCGCTCTGCTGAACCCTGCCGAACATGAAATTACTTTCTACTCGAGTAGGAAAGTAGGAATGCTTTGGACTGAGCCACTTTAACAAGGTCAGATCAGAATCAGAATCAGAATCGTGTTTATTACCAAGTAAAGTTTACACACGAGGAATTTGTCTCCAACAATCAACATACAGACAGGAAGAGCATAAATAAAGAGCAGCATGTGGTGTAAAATTCAAGTACTGATAAGTAAAAAAGTGATAATAAAAAGTCAAGTACTGCGGTTTACAGAAAAATAAAGTGAATGATAAAGAGTAAAAACTAAAATGAACAGTAGATTGGCTTAAATATATAAGTATTATTCTACCATGCTGAGTTCTGGAGGATGTGCACACAGTTATAGTGCAAATAGACAAAGGATGAGCGTTAATGTAACGCATAAAATCAATGTACATACAGGGAGGAGTCAGTGGGGAGGGGAGGAGTCAGTGGGGAGGAGTCAGTGGGGAGGGGAGGAGTCCGTGGGAGGGGAGGAGTCACGGGGAGGGGAGGAGTCACGGGGAGGGGAGGAGTCACGTGGGGAGTCAGTGGGGAGGGGAGGACACCATCGGGAGGAGTCCGTGGGGAGGCGTCAGTGGGGGTCGGCGGTCTTGTTGATGAGACCGGTAGCAGAGGGAAAAAAAACTGTTCTTGTGGCGGGAGGTTTTGGTCCTGATAGACCGCAGCCTCCTGCCAGAGGGGAGTGATTCAAAATGTTTGTGTCCAGGGTGGGAGGGGTCACGGGGGAAGTCCGTGGGGAGGGGACAAGTCCGTGGGAGGGGAGGAGTCTATAGGAGGGGAGGAGTCACGGGGAAGTCCGTGGGGAGGGGACGAGTCCGTGGGAGGGGAGGAGTCAGTGGGGAGGGGAGGAGTCAGTGGGGAGGGGAGGACACCATCGGGAGGAGTCAGTGGGGTCGGCGGTCTTGTTGATGAGACCGGTAGCAGAGGGAAAAAAAACTGTTCTTGTGGCGGGAGGTTTTGGTCCTGACAGACCGCAGCCTCCTGCCAGAGGGGAGTGATTCAAAATGTTTGTGTCCAGGGTGGGAGGGGTCAGCCACAGTCTGAACTGCACACCTCAGAGTTCTGAAGGTGTACAAGTCCTGGAGAGATGGAGGATTGCAGCCAATTACCCAAATATGGGTTTTGATTTGTGGCGAGTGTTGAATTATGTGTTACAGCAGCATTGACACTGTGTTCATGCTCATGTTCAGGACGTCAGTTGACTGCTGCATTAACACACTTCCTCAGGGACACGGTGCCAACTGGTGCAAACATCATCGTTTGTCAGTCCACAGCTGTTCAACGTGTGTGTGTGTGTGTGTGTGTGTGTGTGTGCGTGTGTGTGTGCGTGTGTGTGTGTGTGTGTGTGTGTGTGTGTGTGTGTGTGTGTGTGTGTGTGTGTGTGTGTGTGTGTGTGTGTGTGTGTGTGTGTGTGTGTCTGTTCTGGGATCTTGCTGCCCTTCATCCCTCCATGAGCACGCACGGAAAGTCCGGGCCATAACAATAACAACAGAAGTGACAATCATTCAGACACAGCATGTAAAGGGGAGCTGGGGTGGAGGTGAGTTGCAAAGCGGCATGTGGATGAACCAGGAAGCGGATGCAGACTGAGGCAGCTTGAATAAAGCACACTGAATGACATGTGCCATGAAGTGCACGGAGGATATCAACTGATGTGGTCTGACTTCAGATCAGCTGATAAATGCAGGATCGTGAGCTGAGCTGGTTTCAGTTGAGAAGTTGCATATAATAGAAGGGTGGGCTAGTGGCCTTGGCAAAGGTCAGCACGCTCTTAGTTCATTACCAGTTAGTGCTGTGAGAGGCATCCCTACCTCAACCCTGGTGGCATGGCAGAGCAGTACTTCAGGTTTTTGGGCCATATGTCAGAGATACCGTGGGAAACTAGCTTCCTTTAACATCACAATTACTTCTCCATCATACTGCAGTTGTCCACAAGTAGCAAGCTCTCTTTTATAATGACTCTCTAACATCTGATCTTTGGCCCAGATCCTTGTGTTGGTTGGGGTTGGAATCCCTTTTGCAGTTTTGAACTCTTTTCAAGCTGGTTGTACAGGTGCTTAAAGGATCCTTAGATTTGAACTTCTCTCCATAGAAAAGTATTTTTAGGATCTATTCAAACATATATGACTGAAGTCTTCTATCAGTCTGAGCAGAGTAATTCAGAAAATGCAATTCATGAGGCGGCCTGGCTCTGAGGGTGGAGCATGTCATCAATCCTGTTTATTACAATATATTTAGTGTGTTTCCACTTGTGTATTTTGTAAATAAATATATTTGTTGGTGTATTTGAAAGTTGCACCAGAGTGAACTTTGCTTTCCTTAACTATTGTTCTTGTGAATTTGCTTTTAATAATTTGATTATTAACCAAGTGTTATATTGTGTGTGTGTGTGTGTGTGTGTGTGTGTGTGTGTGCGTGCGTGCGTGCGTGCGTGCGTGCGTGCGTGCGTGCGTGCGTGCGTGCGTGCGTGCGTGTGATCTGGGAATATAGATGTGAATGATGAAGTGGACTTGGGTCTGTGGCAGCAGACGAGGCACAAGACATCTGTCTGTTATATAAGCTTCAGGGAGGAAGGAGGGAGCAGAGCTGAACTGGAGCTCACGCTGGAGAGGAAGCTGATGGATTAAACTCTAAGTAACAATGTTACTGAAGTCTAGCTGTACTGACATTGACATCCCTAAATATAAGACTACGTGCTGCCAGTCTGAGGAAGACTTTTTTAAATATGTCTTTCGAGCATGTGAGGCACCAGAGGCAGGATCTCCTGTCAGTGTGGCACATATAATAATAATAATTCTGTTCATTCAGGAATCTGTATGTGACTCTGCCGAGTCTGTCAAAGAGGAGAGTTTCTGCATGACTTCAAATGTTTGTATTTCACAGTGGAGGCGTGGCATATTGAAGACGTATGATGGTTGCCAGTTGTACCGCCATGTTGAATCAGAGCCACATATAGTTAACATACATGCATTATGTGCAATTAGCATTGTCACTTAGCAGATGCATTTGTCCAAAGGAACTTAAAAATACTGTATTTTGTCAACAATAGCGATGTTTTTTAAGATTGAATACAGAAACGTTAAAAGTTGCTTTAGTGGAAGAGACAAAAACAGTTTGTGCAGACCCCTAATTTGTGACCGTTTTCTGCCTTTTTTTGTTGCTTTTCTTTGAGCTCCTGAACGCTCCTGCATCGTTATTAACGCCGTCTGTGTGTTTCACCGTCACCAGCATAGTGATCCTGATTCCACCCTTCAGATCTTTGATACTTCATCCATGTAAGATTCTGAACTGAACCTTGTCCATTAAAATACAACACCAATACAACCAGTGTCGTGTTGTACTGTGAATCGTGCTTGCGGATGCAGCTGGATACAGGATATACAGATACTTGGATGAAGTAACAGTATCTTCTCCAAAACACAGAGCTGAGATTGTGATTCAGAAGAGTCACGTCCACCACCTTTGGTTTCACCGCCTCAGTATAGAATGGTGAAGTACGTGGGTGCAGCAGTGTTAAGTGCTAAAGTGTCGGGAGAAATGAGGGATCGACATTCCCTGTTTGCCAATCACTTGCATCACTCAAATGGAGAGAGCTCCTCATATTTGTATCTGCAGCCGAGGCAGGTGGCGGCTTCTGCAGCTGTTTTTGTTTGTATAGATATTGAGCATCCAATCATACAGTCGATGACTTCCCAACCTATTAATGTGTTCTCTGTATGTTGTAGCCCCGTTTCTATGAACCTGCCTTGATGTGGCACCTCTTCATCCAACTCTGCACTCTGCACAGACACCAGAACACCTAATACTCTGTGATGTTCTTTTCTCCACAATGAAAATAGAGAATGATTTATCTACAATACATTATGAGGAGTGTTAGTATTGTTGGTGAGTCCCAGATGTGCTGAAACCTGTTGAAGATCTGCAGCAGAAATGATCAGCAGATGAATTATACCCATTAGTGGTGTGAAGTATCTAACTACTTAACTCCATATAGTACATACTGTACACACAGAGATACATATACCTACCTACACCCCCTATTTTCTAACACTGTGAGGGGGAATACTTCCTGTATCTTTCCTGTTTCTCTCAGGTGTGCTGTATCTGTCGGAGCACGATGAAGAATATGTGTTCACACTACCCTGTGCCTACGCCCGCTCCATCCTGACGGTGCCCTGGGTGGAGCTGGGAGGAAAGGTCACAATCAGCTGTGCCAAAAGTGGATACTCTGCCACCGTCACCTTTCACACCAAACCTTTCTATGGAGGAAAAGTACACAGGTACTCATACTCAAGATGTGGGGCAAATACATGTATAGTAACTTTTATTAGTACTTTCACTGACATGAAGTAAGAGTACTTCCTCCATCACTGTCATAGTCACAATATGTTTCAACATTTAGCCGGGGTGGGGGTGGGATGGGGCGTTATCGAAGTGGGTATACATCATGAATTTTCCACGTTTCCACGGCTCTTTGGTCATAAAATGTAAATGAAACTTTAAAGAAAAGAAGTCTTAATGGTCTGTTCAAGTGGACCACACAGTCACCGACCCCAGTCAGACTCTGCTACTACAGATACTGTATCCTGTCATTTAATACACACTGTACATTCATACAGCTCTAAGGAATGACAGGAACCAATCAGGGAACGGATCATTAATCTGACGTTAACAAGTACTTCCTGAATAAATATAAATAGCGCCCTTGAATTTTCTTCTTTTTAACCAACAGAGTGGCTCACAATGCCAATAACAAGGCACCTGTCACTGCTCTGTGCAGTTCTTTATTTACAGTTAATGTGCAAATATGTGTGATGTTATCGGAAGGAAAATGCAGCACAAAGTTGCAGTTGTGGCTCATAATCTGTGTTGTACTTGTCCACTGTAAATAAGCCTGTGTTGATCTCTTACAGAGTAACAGCGGACGTAAAGCACAACCAGACAGGGAACATTGTGTGTAAAGCCCAGGGGGAGTGGAACGGGATGCTGGAGTTCACCTACAGCAACGGAGATAACAAGGTGATTGACACCTCCAAGCTGCCAATCACCAAGAAGAAGATCCGGCCTGTAGAGAAGCAGGACCAGTACGAGTCACGGTGAGCCCATCACTTTCATTGCTGACATTGTTGTCTCTGTGTGTATGTATGAAGCTGTTAAATATGATGTTTGGTCTCGCTCTTGTTGCCTGTGTCTAGGCGTCTTTGGCAACATGTAACAGCATCTCTGAAGGCGGGGAACATGGATGCTGCCACAGAACACAAACACCGCCTGGAGGAGAGGCAGCGCAGCGAAGGCAAACAGAGAGCTTCTACCAAAACACCCTGGAAACCCAGATACTTTATGAAAGAGGTGAGAAGAAGCACACAGCAGTGACATCCACTGTCTCCATGTCACCTAAAGTAGAGGCGAACAGAACAAATCCTTCATCAGAAATTGCTGAATTCCAGTTTTGGATCAGAGTCTGGACGGGTCAAGTGTTCAATGTATAGCAACAATATAGAACAATAAAAGTAAGTAAGACCCTTAAAGCTTCATTCGAGCAGTGCACGGCTGTCGGAACAGTCGTCAGATGACCTGTTTTCTCTGTCGCAGGAAAACACAATGATGTTTTAAAACTCAATTGACATCTTGCTGTAACAGCGGCACTTCATCCTTTAATAACTTCAATGAACTCATCTCATCTCATTATTCAACCTCAGCCTCACTGACAGGTTGTAAACAAGCCAAGAATGTCAATAACAACAATTATGTTAAACTCAGTAAAGTGTCAGAAAGAACTGGGTCTCTGAACCAGACGGACGTTTACGATTCAATGTTGAAGGATCATTTCACTGATTCTAACCTGTTTTCTTCAATGGTGAAACATTAAAATGATACACTAACAATACAAACTTAAACAGCAATGAACTCCAGTCCAGATGTTGTCCAGATGTGGTAGCCAGACCACCCCCTTCTGTCTCCTCCATGTCTCTCTATGTACATATACATGGAAATGGAACTGGTATAATGAGTGGAACATTGGAGGTGGCTGTTGTGTGTTATGTGATGAAAGAGACTCAAAAAAGGGGAGAGAGGGGGGGCATAGAAAGAAATGAAGGAAGACAGGGGGACAACAGGACGACCAGTTCTGGGCCGAGTTGGACCGTAAATCATTGCTGAATGTGGCTGTAGCGTCAGTGGGCTGTTTGGTCCGTCACTGGATCGGACCGATTTGTCCCTGTGGACCTCTACTGCGTCGTTCACGCTACAGTACCTCAACCTCTGGAGGAACATGGTGGTATTACCAGACAAGACGGACTGCTTCTAGCCTGTTCCATTGCTTACAAATTGTCCCGTTCAGATGATGAAGATCATTTGAAGCTGCTACGTGATCTTTCAGCTGTCAGGTGCTGTTTCCAAGGTGATGAAATAACTCTTTTCTATTGTGTGCATGTGTTTGTGCGTGTGCAGGGTGATGGGTGGGTTTACAACAACCCTCTGTGGAAAGTTCACTGACAAGGAGCTTTGGAAGCGGCTGTCCATCCTAGAGGACAAGGGGAGCGACCAGGGCAGAGGGTTGGCCAACGATGACAAGATGAGAGGGAACAAGAGCTGCCAAAGACAAACGGAGGACACACGTCCAATTACAATCAGCTTGTTGAGATGACACTGATCTTACACGGGTACAGCAACTTCAGAAATGACATCATCCTGACGAAAGAAGGACGTGGGCAGAAGGACAGAATGAGACTTGTATCTGGCCACAGGTCAACAGCTGCTGCCCTCTAACTCTGCTGATGTTTGCACAATGTACTAAACAATAGTGGTGGTTCTGCACAATTCACTGTACAATATAGTGTCGAGCACTGAATATGTGAGCAATGTGTGTTTAGAGGTTTGTTTGTTAGAATGAATTGATCAAATATGAAAACAAACATGGAAGTACATTTGATCCTCTGTATTACAACTCATTAAAAAGGGGGGGGGGGGGTATTCACCCTGAAATCATCCTTTAATATTATGCTTATATTTATCATATTAAAGATTAAACCTGCTATTTTCAACCAGGGCCCTTCTGCCCCATGTGCGAAGGTCCGAAAAACTCATTGGTACCAAATTGATTGTAATTGGAATGTTGAGCGACAACAAATAGTCGATAAGCGAAAAATGGCTACAGCGTCTGTCGAATCATTTAACAGTTTTTGTTTTTGCCACTGACAGGCTCTGATTGTTATTATCAGTGTCTGACAGCATCATAAGCATCCCAGTGTTTATATGGATACAAGCGGAAGGCAAACGTGTGCAGGGTCTCACTGAATAACATTATCATCAACATCTCCGAATTTAAAATATGTCAGTGAGTTTTCTTTTCTGTTGTCATCCTTCTGCGGTGCCGTATAACGTTACTGATGCCAGTAGCTTTAGCTAAAGACAGTCGCCTGCCTCCATTCATCTGAGGGACTCGTGGAACAGCATTTCAGCATTTCTTCTCTATATGACTGGCAGTCGCCCCCCCGGTCACAGCGGTCTGCCTGGCACAGTGTTCCTGTTTACGGCCATCTGTAGCATGTAGCTAAACTACTAGCCACAACTCCAGCGTGTCCCTGTCCTCCAAAGTTGGTCCATGATGGATTCACTAACCTCATTCTGTTCATTTTCTAATACTACAGAGAACATGAAGCTGTTTCTGACTTTATTCCAACTCTGGAAGTAACTCCCGTCTGTCGGGACGGAGGGAAACAGTCACACACTCACTGTTGACTTCCTGCAACAACGTCCTGCAGAGACATTACAGAGGGAGCTGGTGCACATGTTGTCTGTAGGATGAGGGTCCCTTCTATGAAGCTGTCAGACACTGATAGTAACAATCAGAGACTGTCAAAGGTCAAAACAAACACTATGTTGTTCTCGCTAAATACTGCACCAATTAAATCGTTTATGTCCCGGTCCATTTCCCCACACACGGGGAAACAGAGCCAGAGTTTCACTGTCACAATGCATCATCCTCTGCTGTTATCTTACTGCAGGCAGTTCCTACAGCGTGAGTTACTCAGTGCTTCATGAGTATCTCAACTGTCTCGAACTACCTGGAACATGCACTGTGCTGTAATTTGACCCTGCTGATGGAAGGACGTTGTACTGTCGCTTTCAAGGGTGAATTCACCAATATAACCAAAACAGCGTGCGTAATGACAGCGAGGAAACATACGGTTTCCCACAGATTTTGGTGTGGAAAGGTTACGATAAAGGGGGCGACAGTGGGACACAAAGTGGCTGAATGAATCACAGCACTGCTTCCTTAACTGTAAAATATCCACCGTGTCCACGTCTTTTACCATCAGGGACGCCCAGTTGAGTCTTTGGTTGAGTACTTTGCTTGTACTGGTGAACTACAGAGTGAATGTCATCAAACAGTGAGTGAGAGAGTCTGCACTGGCTAATAAATCACGGATGGCGTGTTAAAAAGATGCTAGAATGCATCTAATAAACCTGGGCGTCCACCAAGAGTAAAGCCTGTATTTTGGAAACCCTGGAATATATATTAAGTAAGAACACTTTCAGTCTTGAAGAGGTAGCACTGAGTAGAAATGACTGTGAATGTCTTTTCACAACAAGCAGATTCTTTGGGCTTCATACCATTAAATGTTAGCAGTAACATTCTATATTTCCTTAGGATGGTAAGTTGGTGGATATCATGAACCTTGAAGTTGCATTGTTAAATGAAAAAAAGCTTTGCTGCATTAGCTCTACTCGACTTAAGCTTGCAGGCTTAAAACTGTTGTCAGTTGAGGATCAGACTGAAGTGATTACTAGTGTAGATGTTCATAAACACTCTTCTTTATCTCGGTATGTCAAGTAGCTGTATAAACCAAACTGAAGTACAATAATTAGAAGTATTCTCACATTTGTCTTCTATTAGCATCCCAATATTTGTCTTTTATTTGTCGTAGGGTCATTCTTATCTCTGCATTGATTATCTCTGCAGTGGATGTCACACTGAGGCCAAGCTGTCTGTGTGAACATTCTCTGGGGGGGCTCTGTAGCTTGTTTAGAATATTGAAATAGAAATGTGTCTCACTTAAGCTTAATACGGCACTCACTGCCTCAGCAGCCTGTGAACGAGTGTTAAGTGTGGCAGGGCTCATCTTCAGGCCAAGAAGAGCATTGGCTCAAAGAACTTTGAGAACCAGCTGCTTTTGCGGCTGAACAAAACCTATTGGTAACTCTTTGTTGCATGTTCTGTGCTTAACTGATGTAGATCCTGATGTAGATTACCTGTTGTAGTACATACAGGATTGAGTCCAAAGTGTGACACCTGAAGGTATCAATCAGGAAGGTATCAATCAGGAAGGAATCAATCAGGAAGGTATCAGTCAGGAAGGTATCAGTCAGGAAGGTATCAATCAGAAAGGAATCAATCAGGAAGGGATCAATCAGGAAGGTATCAATCATGAAGGAATCCGCCAGGAAGGTATCAATCAGGATTATGTTATTTTTTTGATTTTTATTTCTTATTTTTGTATTAATCACTTGGATCAATCATTAATT
>CAAKHC010004025.1:72565-88791 GCA_901007825.1 Macroramphosus scolopax | reverse complement strand
GGGGGGGGGGGGAGTGTGAGCTTTGGGGGAGAATAACACTGCTTTTTGCAGAGGATGTGGGTTTTGTTGGCCTCAGCGGGGTGAGCACCTCCAAATTGGAGGCCATAGTTTTGAGTGAGTTGCATCCTTAAGTGAAGGAGTTCAAGTATGTCAGGGTAAAACAGAGTGCAGTTGGATAGGTGGATTGGTGCAGCATCAACAGTGATGGTGGCGCTCCAAGGATCATGGTGAACAAGGAGCTGAGCCGTAAGGCAAACCTCTCAATTCACCATCGTTCTCCTTGCTTCTTCCCCTCCCCACTCAGGCTCTGAATCCTTTGTGTGAGGATGACAACCAGTCCATGGAGATCATCCAGAGGCTCCAGAAGAACCTGGATATCCTCATCCAGTCAATGACCAGGGTGTCCAGTCGCTCTGAGATGCTGGGGGCCATTCATCAGGTAATCTGACGTGTGCATGTGAGGTGTGTTTGTTTCTGCTGTTTTGTGGTTTGTCTGTTTGACTCCGTTTCTTCAATGGAGTCTTTTGCATGTGAATGTCAGGAGAATCGTATTGGCAAAGCCGTGGAGGTGATGATCCAGCATGTAGAGAACCTGAGGAGGATGTACACTAAGGAGCACGCCGAGCTCATTGAGCTCCGGGAGAACCTCATGCAGAATGAGAGGTCCTTTGGATCACACAACGATAGAGGTTGGGAGTTTTGTTATAGCCATGTGTAACGTGCAATGTGGGTTTTAGACTTAAAACTAATTGAAATAATTCTGAAAGAACAGTACATGCACACGACTTATCTGTTTCTCTTTCCAGATGACTTCCGTGGCAAGAAGCAGTCAACATCACAGTACTACAAGGTCAGCTGCAGCAAGGTTGCACGTAATCTCACCAATCTCCGTTACTAATGACTGAGGTTTCTTCACTGTTATTATCATGGCCAAATTGTAATTTCTCTCTCTCTCTCTCCATGCGTCCCCTCAGTCGTCAGCCCGACGGGTTAGCATAGCAACAATACCTCGCTCTGGTGGAGGCAACATGCACTTTGACATGGTGAGGACAATGTCAGTGCTTTGCTCATCCATCACACTGCATTGCCGAGACGACTCAGTCCAATCCAAGGGGTTTCCAGTTTTAATAATGACAGCTTTTATTTTACCTACTCCTGTTTAAAAGGTTCGGAGTAGCTTTGAAAAATCAAACGTTTTTTGGGGATTCCGACATGCAACACAGTGCAGTATCGTGCAGAGCAAACATTGACAGTTGTCGGGTAGCGTACGAATACACTGCTCAAAAAAAATCGGGATGAAATCCTTGGACCCATTGTCAGGCGCTGCACTGGTGCAGTGGGTCCTGGGTTCATCCTGGTGGTATGGAATTGATACCATTGACTGGCCCCCAATCTCGCCTGACCTAAATCCAACAGAACACCTCTGGGACATCAGAGTGTCCAGGAGCTCAGTGTCCAAAGTGTTTCTTTACTTTTTTTGAGCATTGTATAAATGATCAGTCTCAAGCCACAGTGGGCCCAAATGTTAAGCAACAACTGAGATAAATATCTTACGTGTTTACCGACTAGTGATAGCGAGATTGTAGCTACATTAAACAGGTTTTATATCATAGTATAAACCGAGATCCTGGTAGAAAACAGTTGTAGTTTAATGATTAAAATTGTGCCAAGAAGCTTTTTAGATTACGTGATCCCGATTGAAATTGTTTGTTTTCTCAACGCAGCCAAAAACACAAGATGGTTCAGAAGCTGACACAGAAAGACTTACCAGGCGATCTCCATGGTAGGTGTTTGCATGTGCATGTGTGTGTGTGTGTACAATATGCATGTTAAATATGCTATAACCTGGATTATAATATCTGGTGTACTTAACCAAGATTTAGGGGCACCTGGTGCAGTTGTCTTTTTTTCCATTTAAAAGAGCATCTGTGCACAGACACGAGGCAAAGCAGAACTTCATTTATTAATCAACTCTCCTGACATGCTGACAGGATGTCTGGATCTTATTGTACTTAATGTTCTGCTGCATATCATAAAGGTCACATACATAGTCCAGGTTCATTGTTTAGAGTTAAATGAAGAGATACATCCTAAACTACAATGAGCTTTTTGGGGCTTGGTTTGATGGGTTTGGACTTATTGTCTGACTATTTTACTTACGCAAGAGGCTTGCTGTCCTATTACATCAGGGTTGTTGTGGTTGTTCCTCCCCTATGTGTTAATGGTGGTTTACAGGAGTGTGGGAGGGAAGAACATGGCTCGTCCCCCACTAAAGCGCTTTGTTAGCTCCGCTGCCTGGGTTGACACTGAAGAGCCCACTCTCATGATAAAGGGGTAAGACATGCCAGGCTGACGGATGCTGCATCACACGTGTACTTGTCCTCTCAGTGGACCCAAATGCATTAAGATGGCAGCGTTCTGGTGTGACATCCTCACCATCCGTCTCGCAGTGAGCTCACTACTGACTGCTGGTGATGCCGCTGTCTTCCAGGTTTATAGATCAGTCACTTCTATCAAGTTTATATTTCTTTACATCTATTTGCAGTGGGAGTTTCTGTGCAAATCAGTTGGCCAGTAAAGTACACGCTTTTCAGTTCTGAAGGAGCTTGAACAGCCGAGACAAAATCACAACAGCTCTATTATCCTTGGAGAACAGTGAAGAGCAGCGGTGACAACATCAGACTACATGACGGCCGTCTTTGATGCATCTGGTCGCATGGTGAATTGTTTGTCACAAACCCACATTCCCCGGACTTCTTGGCACCTTGTTACTTTCAAATGTTTGGTAATGTGTGGAATCAGCCCTATTTGACTGGCAAAGCCAAAACTGAAGCATAGATATCAAATCAAGCAGTTTTTGATACTTTCCAAATATTTGAAAGGATGTTCCAATAGTGTTGTCTGTGTTTGGTACATCTTCAGCATGCAGTTTCAAAATTATTTGAAACTTGATTTGATCGGAGATCTTGCAAACATCTATCTTTTATGTGAAGTAGATGATTGCACATTTGTGGATACTTGGTGTTTGCATCCGTCTGCGTTTGTGCACATGCATAAATTCACATTTCATTCATATGCAGTGAAACTGAGTGTGTGATGCGGTTATATGAATGTGCAGCTGTACAGTGTGTTTGTGAATGCCTGACCCACGCATGCCCACAGGATGGCCCGCGACAACCTCGACTTCCAGTCGGATGACGAGAAGAAGGAGGAGCCTGTGGCAGAGAGGAGGAGGTCTAGTCTCTGTGAGCTGGGCAACAAACTTACCTCCCTCATTCTGCCCAACAAGATGTTAGTCGAAATAAATACTAGCCTACTGCAGCCCCAGAGGCTGCAAAGTGGAAGAGTTCATCATTTCGTTATTCAGAGGCTCAACTTATTTGATCGTCATCCTTGTCCAATGTTAAAAGGATTCTCTGCAATGTTATCTGTGGCTGTCTGTGGCCAGTACTGTGATGTATTAACATCTGGGACAAATTTGGATTTTCCATCAAAGTTGGTCTCTGTAACTGGAGCCACTTGTCTGTCTAAATGAGATACAAACAAATGATTTCAGCAGCTATGGTCGTATACTGTATAATCTTAATCATTTTCTGTGATAGTCAGCAGCAAATCATAGATGATGAATGATTTAATAGACGATCAGCTATTTGCACTTAATCACGCTCTATTTAAAACGTTGAGTGATCGTATTGATATCCAAACTGATGAAACTCTTCCATGAAAAGGGTCCGTTGTGGACTGGCTTCTCTGCTCCCGGGCTCAGCTAACCGTGTTAACAGAGCGTTTCTTCTCGGGGCAACGATGAACAATTTCTTTCAGCTACTAACTGTCCTGAGATCAATGCATGTCAATGGGAGACATTGTTTTAGAGGCTTCGTGTTTCATGCATGGATCGCAAGTTCCAATTTGCCCCGTGTGCACAGCATCTAACAGATAACCAGGCTGTCTGTAGGGGGCATCATCTTCACTAACATGTAGAACCAATGTATTAATTGAGCATTGTCTGCAACACTAATCATACGCTGTTCTGAACTGTCCTTTACTCTTTTCCTCCCTACGCCTCGCTCAGGAGTCAGGATGAGCTGTTTGTAATGCTGTAAGTGTGTAGAGAGGGGAGTCCAAAGTGGGAGATGCTCATGCTTTCTATGCAAAAAAAACAATGCATGCAACATACCTGTTTCTAGCAGGAAGATGCGCCAATAAGAGCTACTTCAAACTTACACTGCCTCATAAAAAATTTTAAATAATTTGAAGCAGCACTCCTACTGTTGGCAGATTCCAGGCCGATCTGTCTGCTGCTTTTGCCTAACCATGCAACGTAACTACCCCGTGCTAATTGTCCTAATTCTGCTGCTGAAAGCTTCTTGATTTTGAGTGGTTGCTTGTGCATCATTAAAACATTGAGGAATAACTGTTTAATTGAAGCAAACTCTAGATCACACCGAGCTAGTTAATTCATTGCCTGCCATCCATCAGTTACCACAAATATCTTAAAGTTTTGACAAGGAAGTGTTGTTTTATCAAAGCAATGACTTTCTCTCATCACATTTGGTTATTTTTGGTAGCTTGGCAACTTTCTTGCTTCATCTGATATCATTTGTTTGATATCACTGTTCACTGATGCTCACCCCTCTAACGATCCTCCCTCCACCTCCAGTCCAAGCCCTTCATCCAGCCCTGCATCTACAAATCCAGGAATAACCCAATGTCTATCCCAAAGCTTGACTTCCTCCCGGGCGGCCACGGCGTCGGCAGTAGCCAGAGGCAGCAGGGGGCTCTGGCTTTGGTTGGCCATGGTGGTGGTGCTGGCAGGTACACTCAGTGTGTCATTCATAGTGATTTAAATACATAGATACATTATATTACCTGTGTGTTAAATGTGTATATATGTATATGATCATTCAAAACTTTACAGTACAGTGGTTACATCATACAGTGGGTAGCAATGACCTTCGACAGTGCAAAATTTCCTTAGTGTTACAGCATTAGATTAATGGGATGAGAAGTGCTCAATTCAGTATCCCCTCACAGCTGCTATTACAACTTTAACCCTACAGCACAAAGGATAATTAGTGTTCCTCTCTGTGTACTAATAAGTATCCATTTGTCAACCCTTGCAGGTCTCTTGGCACTGTTGGCCACACTTGTGATGCAGCCGGCAGTAGATGCAGCCCCTGTGGGGACCGGGGACTCCTGGATGACCATTCAGCAGCTACTGTGGCCCTACACTGGGCTCCGGCACAACGGACAACCCCCCGTCTAGCCCCTGAGATCTGGAGTGGATGGTGTTCCCCATCAGCCCTCTGCTGAGATTTACTGTGCACCCGAATGGTGACGAAGAACGAGCAGTGCACCACACTGAGCAGAGGCTGTTTGGATGTTTACTGGTGCCTGAAGATTCCTAGACAGAATTTTACTGACAGCACAGGTCAGGC
Source organism: Macroramphosus scolopax (assembly GCA_901007825.1). Classification (NCBI taxonomy): domain Eukaryota; kingdom Metazoa; phylum Chordata; class Actinopteri; order Syngnathiformes; family Centriscidae; genus Macroramphosus; species Macroramphosus scolopax. Next base: position 83,353 of record CAAKHC010004025.1, on the reverse strand, counting down.
CTCATGGGATAGTAACCCGATGGAGGATGTTATGCATCACATCACGTTTGCTATATTAGTTAGTCTGTGTGAGTATGCATTTGTCTGTGTTGTTAAGCAGCAGGAAAAAGGAGGTGGCGACGACTATCTTTCGTGTTTTGGTCCTTAACACATAATAGTTTTCCTCTAAGTGTTCATGGCTACATGGACCCACAATCTGTACAATCAAGTTTGAACACAACTTTGACCAATCATGAGACGACTTCATCAGAGCTCATCCACTAAATCATACAAAGGGCCACTGTGCATTTTTCCATTGACAAACATCATGGATGATAGCTTTTTAACCCATTTCATGCACTTGAAGATCTTAGTCTTTTTAATGGAAATTTCAATTTATTTCCTCATCGGCTGCAGAAGACATTTTATAACTTTTAAGTCTACAAACACTGGTAATAAAACATAAGTGTATTTGAAACATATTTATGAGTGTTAGTTTTGAGTGTGGATATGTGAATGTTTTTTATGTTCTAATTCTTGAGTTTTAACACCAAATGTTTTTTTATTTTCCTTTTGGAGTGTTTGCTGTGGTTGTCACCGTTTTCAACTTCATACACTTTTGTATGTTCCAAAGAAGATGCTTGAAAATTTGCATAAATAAAGTAGCTAATTCTACAATAGAGGGTGTTTGTTCTTACGTGCATCCAAATATACATTTCACATTGAAGTGTGCAAAAGGCCTTTCATTTGTTTATCAAAAATGTAACAGTTATTTTCTTACAGGTTTATGAATATATAAGTGGTCTGGTGGCACAGAGCATATTCTGTACTGTGTTAACAAACAGATAGTTGGAGGCTCTGGTCCTGGCTATTCCATCAGGGCTCATGTTGTCCTGCAGCATATGGATGAAGGTGGAGTGAAACTCGCTGCCAGGATAATGGAATGGAGAGAAAGCCTCACTCGACTCCTTTATCTCCAACTTCTGTGTCCTCTGAGCACCCAGCAAGTAGGGACTCCACGAGCTCTTTGGCACAGGGGCGGGGCCAAGGTGCTCACACACCTTGCAGGAAGAAAAAAAGGATGAAAACAAGTAATTGAATGTAGTGGTTTGGGTCAAATGTTTTCTGTTTTTTATCTCTGGTCTGCCTGCTCCGCCAGAAACCCTACTATCAGCCAGGTGCTACCTTTTAGAGAAAGAGCATTCAACACTGGAAGAGAAAAGGTTAAACGCTAAATTACATAAGCTATGGTATATATGAGAGAGAACACCTGCATGACCAGATGCTCTGCACCACATTTGGCATTCCACTTGCTCCATGAGAAAGCGCAGGCAGAGGAGAAGAGGGCCATCTGTTCGTAGGCAGCCTGTTCTATAAGTGGGTCCTGAAGAGGAGAGAAAGCACACCACACGCTTTCTAATACTGAGGGAAATATGGAGCCTGTAATGTACTGACACTTGAATAAGACAGAGTCTACCGATACTCTATCACTTAGGGATGCTCTTTGTAAGCATAGCAACAGGCCCACAATGACAGTGCTAACGTAACACTAACATGCTGATTATTAGACGGAGTAATGTTCCTAACATTTGTGGATTATCATATACAAAGTACACTTGATGCTACTGGAAATAGCAATACGTTTTGCAGAGATTAAGCTACTAAATTACTGGCCAAATATAACATTTGACTAAGATGCAATTGCAGTGTCATCAGAATTACACCAATTCATCCTCTGGGGGGCATGACTGCAAAATTTAACTGCCGTCAATTAAATACAAGCCTAGACATTAAACACAAAACCACAAACAAAGACCTCATGGAGGCACTAAAATAAAATTCAAGCAGTCAGGTAATAATTACATTTTAAAAGATTGATAGCGCCCAACTACCGCATATTGTTGAGGGGCTAAAGCTCAGCGTCATATGTTTATGACCTTACCTATTATTTAAAATGGGAATCTAGACATTTGACTGCTTGTTTGAACTTTGTTTGAATCTGATTTGTATTTGTCTTTGTGTGCAGCCATTCAAATAATCATTAATGAATTGGAAGCAGAAATGGTTAAGTGATGACAGTAATGTGATACCTTTCGGCAGGTGCTGACGTATTTGTCAGTGTGCTCATTCACAAAGATGTTGATCCCTGCCATGAGTATGGCCCTCTGCAATGCGGGGCCACTCATCCACTTTCCTGTTAGGCTAGCGAGACCTGCCGGTTGCTCTGACTGCAACATGCACTGGTTACCCTGAGTTAAAATAGATCATCACAGTCAGGCTGCATCTGCTTATTTATCCTTCCGCTCTATCTTCTGTAACTTACCTGAATCCTGATGCTGATGTCAATGAGTGCTCCATTAATGGTGAAAAGAGCTGAGTCTTGGCCCAGTGGCAGGAGCTCCCAGCTTTGGAAGGGAAGGTTGGCGTAGGTTTCCTGAATCAGAACAAAGGCGTGGAAGGAGTCCATCTTGAAAGAGATTTTTGCATCTGACTCCTCGTATGAAAAGTCAGTGATACCATCGGTCCTCCACTGCTTCCCTGGGTGAGAAGACAGGATCAATGGTTAGGACTTTTACTCTCTGAACTGTCATTTCTAATACCGTCTATTTTGACACCTGCCTTACCTGCAGCATCCCAGCGAGCCACTTGAGGAGTTTCCAAGAAGACAACAGAGTCGGGCAAAGTTACAGACACCCCAACAGGGGGGCACAGGTCTGCATCGTTGTCCTCTGAGCTGGACTTTTCCGTGGGGTAGTGGAACACTTGTAACCCTGTGTCCAAAAGCTACAAAAAACACAAGCATTGGTGTATGCTACAAGAGAGAAAGTGACTCGTCATGCCAAAGCACAGAAACTCTTTTCCACTCACCTGTCTAATTTCCCAATCATTGACTTGATGAGCTTGTGGTGGGAGGTGGAACACATCATAGTAGAAGACGCCACCCAGAGGCGTGTACTGCATCAAGTCCACCACCTGGACAAGCCCAGCGGGGTCGATCGTGTCCAGCTGCAATGAGGGTGAAGTTAAGATCCCCTCAGCTGAAGAGAGAGGAAGAGATGCTGGTTGTTTCAACTGCATTTACTTTCATACATTTTCACATTGCAGGCTCCATCAACATTAGAAAACAGAACTTAAATTTAGCTTTCAAGATTTATGTATTGCTAATCTTGTGTCATGGGGCTGACTTTTGGTTTACATGTAGATCAGGAAGTTTCAGGCTTACCACTGAGTGCTTCCATCTGTGTTTGTATCTGACTCCCTCTGCCCTCTGCAGGTTGGATGCTGCTTGTTGACAGTAGACTGGTTTCAGTCTATGACATACAGACACAATGAACATTAGAATTGTACATATTGAATTTCAGGCAACCCAGCTTAGTGACTAATTATGGCCTCTTACCTTTCTGCCTTCAAACCCTTGGATGGACTGCTCTTCCTCATCTTGCTCCTTCGTGGCCATGTCGTCCTTCACCTCCCCCTCTTCATTTATCTCAGGTACATCTATCTCCTCCCCCACTGCAAGAGACCTGGGACCAGACAGATGAGGGAATACAAGAAACAATAAACATATGCAGCATTCGTCATTAAGGTCTTTAAAGTTGTAGAGGCATCAAAGTGAACCAGTAATATTAGTGCCAACATTATTTATACTATAAAACTAATCGTACTTATTAAGGTATTAAGAGCAGTATCAGACAAAGACCTGTAGCTGTGTGTGTGTATTCTCAGGTGGGTAATCCTTGCGAGCAAGGACAGGTGGTCGTAGCGTGTGTGGAGGTTCCGTACAGCGATGTTGCTCACAGCCAGCTGCTTTGGAAGCTCAAAACCCATTCCAGCCTCCGCAAAGTTTAAACCTTTAAACCTGAAAGAACACGTGGCAAAATGGAAAAATATAACACCAGTTGTTAATAAATATAACCAGCTTACATGTTGAGGTGAGTCCATGTGTAGGTACTTGAAGTGTGTGTTAGAAGAGGCGACAGGTGGGTGAGAGCAGCTACTATGAGTCATTATGTAGGGAAAAGTTGTCTGTCTGTCTTTGTCATACCTTGGATTCTTCTGGAGGTTGGCCCAGAGACAAAGTGTAACGTTGTCATCTTTCACCACAGTCTGCATGTTGCCCGTCTCAGTGTCGATGTTGGCTTTGGACCCCTTTTGATCAATGAAACAGAGTAAAACAACATTCAACATGTCACCTCAGATCTGGAAAAACCCTAAAAGGGCAACTCATACATGCTATAGTAAAGTAAAATGATGCTTCTTGTACCTTAAGGATGTCTGCAGAGGCCAGGAGGTGTTTAGAGTGGATTAGCTCCTGCAGATTTAAGAGAGACTCCTGGTACTGCTGGCCCTCTTGTGGATCCGTACCATCTCTGAGCAGACTCTCCAGCTCCTCAATCAGCTAACAGGGACACATATTGCCATAATAAATCATGTATGCATGTACTGTTTAATTTGATGATTAGCAGTTAAAACAAAATTGCTCTCTTAGTGTGATCAACATCTAAAAATCCCATAAAATTAAAACTATTAAAGTACATAATGAATTAACGCGGGCAGCTATTCCCCCGTGTGGACGCTGTATCTAGCAAATGCTTTTGACATTTTAATATGTCAAGTCCATTTTCTCTCAATTCAAAACTCACAGAACAACATGTACCCAAGACATACAGACCTGTAGAGCAAGGTTGCACTGTTTGAGCACAACAGTGATGTTGACCTCTGGGTCATCTCTCCATAAGCTGATATATGTGTTGATATCCTGCTGCACTGACGGGTCTGGAGTGCCATTACATCGCAGGTACCTCTCCCACTGGACACAAAGAACATGCTGCAGGTTATAAGCAGACGTTGATAATAGGCTGGGATAGGATAGGATAATAATAGGATAGGATAATAAATAGGCTGAGTATATTATTTTGGATGTTATTCACTCATTTGGTCCTCTTCTTCTATCAAAATACACTGGGTTTGTTTTTTCCATGCTGGTGTTTTGGGTAAATGAAAAGTATATATATATATAGTAATATAATCAGTGTTGCATAGTTTTATGCGCAAAACTGATTATTTTTATTAATATATATGTCAGAATGTTTTATGTGACGCCTCCCTCTCACTTAATAATTCACGGATGCAAACACCTTTGCTTTCTCCTCAACATCAGTTTTCCATTCGGTTCCTGCAGTACGATTCGCCTCCAGTAGGTGGCGAAGTTCGTCCAGCTCTTCAGATCTGCGCTCTCTGTCCTGTTGGCAAAAGAAACACTATAATAACAGTATGGCCATACATACTCGAAGCAACAACACAAAAGCAACTCATAAGGTTTTGCTCCGGTTTAGGAATTTACAGTACTTGTCTGAAACAGTCTGGAGCCCCACTGGGGAGACTTCATCTGTATCACAGTTATTAAAAATGATGGAGACTTACCTTTAACTCAAGCCTTTCCAACTCCTGCTGCTTTCTCTCTCTCTCCAACCTTTCTTGTTCTTCTCTCTCCGCCTGTAGTCGGGCCTCCTCTGCAAACCCCAAACACATAAGACACACGCCTCAACACTTCTCCTACAACTCTTTCATTCCCAAACAGTGATTGATAGAATAGATTTGCCCTCTTTGTCTCTATTTCTCTATTTCATTAAACTTTGATGAAGATGAAAATAGACGGATAATTGGCTGACAAGGGTTACCTTCCTCCCTCAGTCTTCTCTCCTCCTCCTCTTGCTGCAGCTTTGCCTTCTGAGCCTTGGTCAGCTTACGTCCCTTTTTGGCCAACTGGAGTTTATAACATTACAAATCAGTGTTTAACAGGGACAATGTCAAAGATCACAGGTGAATAGCTGTAGAGAAGGAAAGAATTCTGATTCTAATTCTGATTCTGATTCTGATTCTGATTCTAATTCTAATTCTGATTCTGATTCTTATAACATGGCAATAAGAACTTTGAGAGAATGTGCTGACTGCCTTTTGCTCATACCTTTCTTTTCTTGGGTGGCTTTCATTCACATAAGAAAAACATAGAGGTTTAAAACATGGATCAGAGGAACAACATAGAAATTAGAAACAGAGAAGAAAGGAGACGATGTTAAAAAACAAGCTCTTGATGCTAGCTTGATAGCTAAGCAATACAGCTAACTACACTACTGTATTTATGCATTAATATGACTATAATAACGGTTAACATTGTTTTGAAACTGTTAGAGTTTGAAAACATTTCGAGCCTGATAGGTTTTGAGGCAAAACACGGGTAGTTAAATGCAATTGTTACTATGAATGATAAAAATTCACCATGTTGATCCTCTCGAGCGTCTGAGTTACCATAGAAACGAACATGCAGGCGTCGGTTTGTATTTGCGACTTAACACACGCTTTACGGCTGACTGTGCATACGTGCGTAAGTCAAGACAAGGCAAGAAGGACAAATGAATAAGAGACTTCACTTCTTTATCGTACAGGTAAAATACATTTTAGGTAGTATGAAAAATGCGTATTGTTCGACTAATTTTGTAGTAAATGCAGTATGTAAATGCGTACTATTAAGCCAAGCTAGTTATTTAGCTGAAGCTAAAGTTGATTCTTTTGTTTAGGGAAACTGTCCTGTTTCGCTATCGTCCATTGTTTGTTTGGTGTTGCTGCTACCTCAGTTTACTAGCTTATAGTTTCTCTTTTACATTATGTCATTTCAGAAGTGCCACTCGTTTTTATCGCATGGCCAACCCTTTAAGAAATGAAGTTATCAGGCTTTACAAAACAGTAAGTGACATCCTGCATTCACTCACCGTGCAGCTGCTGTCCCATGTGCCACAAATGGTTTTAACTTTGTTTGTTGTCCTTCGAAGCTGCTGTATCTCGGCCGTGAGTACCCACAGGGCTCAGCTTTCTTCAGACAGCGCCTAAAGTCAGCCTTCATGAAGAATCAGGACGTGACAGACCCGGACAAGATCAAAAAGCTTGTGGCCCGTGGGGAGTTTGTCATCAAGGAGCTGGAGGCTCTTTACTTCCTCAGGAAATATCGAGCCATGAAGAAGAGGTATTATGAACCTGAAAAATAAGCTCCTCTCTAAAAAATATGTGCATGAAATGAAATACAGCCTGTGGGAACGTTGAGCCAAAGTACAGTCAATATGTCCAAATGTATCCAATAATGCAGCAGTGTATTAATGTCAAACAGAGGTTACAAGCAGTATCCCTCACGTAAACGTATTAGAAGCTCAAGAAATGTTATGAATGTGTGACATATGTTACAGAATGGTATTTGTTTCCTAATACACAAGTTGTACATTAATGCCAGTATTATAAATGTCAACTGCTGCCTGTGTGTTCATATCGGGTTTTTCTTTCAAAACAGCTAATAGAACTGTTCTGATCAAAAAAAATATGTCAGTGTCAATTGTTTTACTGTTGAATTAACATGAGAGTTTAGTGATTTGAACAAATTCAGTTGTCACTGTTGTCATCAAAATGCAGAAGCCTATAAATCAGACTGACTGAAATGAAATGTCAAAAGCTGTGAAATATATTTTTCGGTATGTATTTTTTGTAAATATGGGTCACATTTCTTGAATTGAATGTACTTGACTGTATCAAATCAATGCACGTGTAGCTAGAATAAGAAAACAAACATGAATGTTGCAACACTGTCCAGTAAATTTAAATTATTTCTTGTGACATAATAAATCCAACATGATAGAAAACCAGGGTACCAGTTTCTGCTGGAATTTTCTTGCTTTTTCATGATTCTTCATAACTTCTTCTTTAACCAGTGCTCATAAGACATACTGAGGGTTGAGGCCCAATTTTTAATCAATTTATAAAATGTAAAATTCATAAAGAGAATCATACATACTAGTCCATCCCCTTAAGACTATTCACAACAATATTTTATATATATTGTAATTATCAAACGGTATAATTAACCAAAATATATCCGTCCTTTTATTATTCATACCTACCTACTTATCTTTCGCACACTCACATTCAAACCTAAGTGCAGTCAAGGTTAACCCGAACTGATGTCGTCTGACTGTAGGAGGAAATCTAAACAGACACACACTACAGAGAAAAGCCTGCTGGTGGAAGTGAACCCAGAGCATTGATATTCTATGATGCATTCCTTTATATTCTGTATCCTTCACCGTTATGTTTAGTATTGTACCAATGAGAGATGACATTTAATCAAAACCTTTATGGCAAATATTAGTTGCATCTCATGTAAGAATGCTGCTTTTTGTTAAGTCCAGCTCAACATCACAGAAAGCTGGATTTGGGTTGCCAAATGTCTTCTCCCTCTCCGTTGTCAGGTCAAGCTTTCCTGTTCTTGTCATAACCTCAGGAGAGAAAAGCACAAAGGAAAAATCAGGAACTGTTATTATCAGATTGTAAAGCCTCTTGAGAAATATTTGCTATATTGGGCTGTATAAATGCAGTTAATTTGACTTGAAGTACATCGATTCACACTTACTCTGTCTTTGAACGACTTCAATAGGCAGTAGAGAGTTGTGTCTCTTTTCATTAACGTTAGCCTTGATTCCACTTTATGCTTCAAGCCTCCTGCAATTTGAAGTCCATTGTGATCACATCAACCAAACATCAGAAGAGCACATTAACAATCCTGAAGCTCATCACAAACAATTAGATTTAATACCATACTTAGTGAGTTTATTTCAGATAAAAAGTCAATGTGCATGTATGTGAACATTGTGGCAGCCGAGTACTGTTACCTGTGGAAAGGCTGACTATCAGTCCCACAATGATAGCGGTTATCGTTCCGATGGGACTGAAGTACAGGTAGGACAGTGAGTACCAGTTGTCTGACAGCAGGTGCCTTGCGGAGGGAGAAAATATGTGCAGAAAAAAGAGAGGTGAAACTTTGCACACAGAGAAAACTAATATCAACACTCGAGGCCATCATGCATGTTCAAAGGGAATTACATGGGCCGCCTTAAGAGGGGTTTACGACTTAAGTCATCATTATCGTTTATGGAGCAGTTGGTTGCGGTCACTGTGGTTGCCTCATGTTGAGACATTAGTATGGAGTAATATTTGTCAGCCATCGGGGGCCCCCGAACAGACCGGGACCCCAACAACTGCCCGCCTCTTCACAAGCTGCGCTTCTGGTTAATAACTTCATATAGCTGTATTTTACTTGTCATCCTTACATGTAAATAATGACCTGTGTTCACCCAAGGATGCTTCATATCGCCGGTAATAATCACAACCAGTTCCACACTTACTTGCCATCACTGCCCTGTATTTGGGATGCGGTGATGGAGCTGGCTTCTGTCGGCAGAGACGTGAAGATCCAGTTGTCTGTAGTAGTGGAGTTACAACCCGCAGTGCTCAGTGGCAGGGGTCGGTTCATCTCAGGAGGGGGAGGGTATACCTGGGCACCGATGCCCACCCACAGAGAAAGAACCAACCCACACACAAGACCCGACAAAGCTCCCTAAAAGAGATTGGAATCACTGAAAATGCTAAAACAAATTTATTCCATTCTCAGTGTTTGTGCACTGGAGGCTTTAAGTTTTCACATCATATTTGTGTGTGCTGAATACTGGACAAGGATTTGATCCCAAACCAGTAACAGTACAATTCATTACCTATGTTTGACTCTTATAATATTAGCAAGAACTGCATTTCAGGAGACACTTACTTTGGAATTAGCAAATGGACAGAGGATACCCAGTGTGAAGAGGCCAAGTAAAGGACCTCCGATGATCCCAAAGATGCTGATGGCTGCCTGTACAGGGAGACACACAAGTTCAAGTCTACAGACACTATGATTGGAAGATTGCTTTAAATCTGCAGTCTACTATATGGGAATTCCTAAATTTTACTCAAAGGAAAAAAATTATACTAAATTCACATTACAAATAAAAAAATCTTTGTTATCTTGGCTTGTTCAAAGATTGTGATGCCTCTGCATCCACAGAAACACATTACCTGCAATATCCCTCCCATGAATGAGGCCAGTCCAGCCATCCCAATGCATAAAACCCCGTATAACAAACCTAAACAAACAAAAGCATCGTGTCGGACACACGCAGTAGAAGCCAACTACTCATTTCCAAGACGTGCAGTACACACTGAACACTTACTCAGGAATTTTGAGATCCAGGACAGGCGTTTCTCAGACATCTGAGTGTGTGGTTTGATCAGGTCCTCTACAGTTACTGCAGCTAATGCATTGATGCTAGAAGACACTGTGCTGCGGTTGATAGAACAACAGAAAGACACAAACCATTAAACACTGGAGTGGTTGGTGTGTGGATCTGATTCATTATCAATGAAGTCATTCAATATGACAGGGTGGACCAGACCCACTATAACCAACAACATCATCTTCTGTAAATACAATCTGATAAATATAATAACTATAATGTTTGTTAAAACCTCAGAGATCCGCTAAAAGCTGCTGCAACAAAAAGTCCCGGTAGTCCAGGAAAGTCTCCCAAAATGTCCATCACCAAATACGGCATCAGCTGCAGACGGGGAGTGACAACACACAGCTGATCAGATTTATTTGGGATGTTTCCGGTTTGTGTGTTTTGTTGTCAAACACAGTAACTGAACCTGATCTGGAGCAGAAACCTTCCCGGCTGTCCACGGGTCACAGTTTTTATAGACGGAGTAGAGGCACATGCCTGCAAACACTGAAGACAGCAGGATGGACCACAGGCCTATCAGGTTGATATACAAAGATCTGGGGAGGAAGCGCACACAAACACACACACACACACACACACACACACACACACACACACACACACACACAATAATAATTAATAAAACAATTCTGTTGTGTCAGAACATTAATTT
>CAAKHC010004025.1:58968-72545 GCA_901007825.1 Macroramphosus scolopax | reverse complement strand
CCTGCAAACACTGAAGACAGCAGGATGGACCACAGGCCTATCAGGTTGATATACAAAGATCTGGGGAGGAAGCGCACACAAACACACACACACACACACACACACACACACACACACACACACACACACACACACACACACACACACACACACTGGGATTCACACAGGTTTGCAATCTGAAACTTCCCCCTAGATGTCACTAAATTGTACACACTGGTCCTTTAAAAAGCTTTATCACATTGCGTGGTGAATGCCTCCCTCAGTAAAGTCAAACTTACAGTCTGGCATGAGTGATGCTCTTGCAGGAGATGTATCTCTGAACCTGCGCCTGGTTGATCCCATAGATGCTGACCCAGACGAATGTCCCTCCAAAGGTTATCGTCCAGAAAGTGTGTCTCCTCATAGGATTTGGGTCAAAGCTTGTGAAAGAGAAAGACGGGATGTTTAAAAGTTCAGCCAAACTTAAAAGGAATGAGTCAACTGACACAACCTAAAAAGAAACACAGTATATCCCTTTAAAGAACATTAAGGGCAGGCTAAGCTCATATTGTTTTGTGATGATTAATATTAAAAAAATGGCAGATGTCCTGACAAATAGTGTGCCAGGACATCTTAATGGTACATCATTGTGATTAATATCCAACAGCTAATTGGGGATTTGGTTGCTGGATGTATTTATCATTTTACATTATTATTTAGCATTTAACAACCGCCCACCAGAGTAACTGTGGTCTGCAAACGATACACCGACTGTCTCAGATTCAGAGAGTATAATGTGCCAGGCTTTATTGGCTCATTAAGATGTATTCGGCTTAAAATTCCTTTAATTTCAGCCTCTGAGTGAGGAGACAGTTTGGTAATAAAACTCTAAGCAGTATGCAGAGAGACTTGTACTTCTGTTGGATGTTTAATATCTTCCCACAGAATACAGAGCCCACAGCAACTTAATACTCTCAATCATCCTTCATCATACTCACTCTAAAAAGTTGAGTCTCCCTCCACGCTGTGAATCTGAAATGATGGGGAGGACTCCACCTTTCAAGATCACACATCTGACGATTACAGACAGGAAACCCGCGAACATGACACCAACCTGAGGGGAACATTGAAGATAATATGCTTCATAAAATCTTCTGCTTTGGTCTCAGTGAAGAACTAGTTTGTCCTATTAATGAGCTTTAATGATTAAAAAAAAAAGAAGTTTTATTAGCTAAAAGTCATCGGTTTGCTCAGTTAAAGCAACGTGATGAAGTTTTGTTTAGCAACAGCGCCCTCTGTTGGCACAAGTGGTAATAAATTACACTGGGGCATTTACATTCCTCCATCTACTCTATCTTTCGGTCATTTTGCTTCTGCCATACATGATCAGGGCCCGAATAGGGGAGGAATGTGCTGCCATCCTCACTATTACAACTCAGTGTAACATCACAATGATTTTGAAGCTGTTTCTTTAAGGTCACAGAGTTACATTCTGTTGCTTTAAACTAAATGATCTAATTAATGAGTAGGCACGATCTTGAAAACTAAGAAGTTACGTTAGCCTCAATGAGAACTTCAGAGGTCTACACAGATTTACACACATGTAGTTCACATTATTAATATGTACAAATATGGTGATGTGATTTACTCATGTATGAAACAGTATTACAACTGGCGACCACAGAAAGCGAAGACTCATGTACAGTGAAACCTGACGTACGAAGTTAGTTTCACCATAACACCATGTGTCGTAGCAGTCATTCCACAGCAACCACCCAGAGGCCTACCTGAAATACATCCGTCCACACCACCGCCTTTAGACCCCCCTGTAATAATGCAGAACACAAACAGGTCTTGTTTCTATTGTACATTCATATTGAGCAAATTCCAGGTACATCATAAAGACAAGGAGTTTCACAGCCACTAAATACCTCTAAATACTTTGTTGAATACATTTTCACCGTTATGGGAACATAAATTATTAGGAAAACACTTATACACCCTTGTACACTTAAATATGTCATGTCATAACAATGTAAAGCAGCTCATTACATTTTGTACTCAACAGTATTCTGTTCATCATCTTACATACCATTGTACAGTAGAAGGTGCAGACCACGCCCGTGGAGATCACTGCACCCCACAGATCCATACCCGTTACTGGAGTGGGAGGGAGAGTATGAGACAGTGGACACTTCATGGAGCAAAACCAAGCAGCTCCAAGTGCCCTCATGTAGGAATGCTACACTAAGCTGACCACCGTGAACAACATACCTTGGTGTAACGCAAGTGCTGGGGCATAAATGACGATGCCGGTGTAGAGAATCTGCCACAAAGCCGGAGAAAAAGACATAAACCCCTCAGATTTGTGGTTTGAACCACAAAGGTCAAAGCACCGTCATTACGTGTTGACTGGCTTCTTACTCACTGTCTGCACAATGAAGAGAACAGTGCCCAGCAGGCGGGTGGCTCGACTGAAACGCAGCTCCAGGTACTTGACGAGGCATGACATAAACACACAATGTTACAGGTCACTATCGGAACTGGGACCATTACGTCAAATCAGTCCATGACATTCTTTTTACAGAACAGCAGGATCACTGTACAATAACCTTCTCCACACTAATCTAAGAACTTTATCATGCTCACCTCATATGTGCTGCTGATGCCCAGCCTGTAGAAGACTGGGAGAAAGACCTCAGACGTCACCACCATCGTCATGGCATAGGAGAGCGCATAAAATCCAATGTTGGCTCCGTAACGGTACACCTACATCAGGGACGTTTAACAAGCATTGTGTCATACTCCACAGGAGAAGGTCATAAAGCCACATTAAGGACCCTACATGTACCTGTCCACCACCCACAAACTACAGCTTCAAATAGACCAGTGTTTGTGATCAGTGAGTTTTATAAGTGTAGATTTAACATCAGCCAATAGATTTTCATTTCTAATTTGAGGTTCCTCTTTCTCAGGAGCTGTAATATTTTTGTTTTCTTGCACAGATTGCAATTATGTAGTTTGCCAATTTTTTAGCAAGTTTGGTATTTAACTTTGTTTTTAATGTTATTGCATTGAAATAAATGCAACCGAGGATCAACTGTACAGATGACCCTTTCATTCTTCCCTTATTACGTGTAACCTTACCTCTGCCGGGTTGGACAGCACGGTGATGGCTGACATGAAGCTGGCTGTCAGAGACAGGGAGACAGGCAGGGCTGTCAGCTTGCGGCCCCCCATTAGGAAGTCCTCTGAGCTTTCCTGGCCCCTGTCCACCCAGGCATAGTAGACTCCGATTGAAGCAGATACCACGAGCATAAGAGCAAACACCACATAATCTGCTACTGCAAACGACCCAGCTACCAGAGATTCCTCTGACATTTCGGTGGAAGTTAAACCAAAACCAAAAATATCGTTTCCAAACGTTATTCAAACGCAACTATGTGGGACTGGAAACAAAACATACAGTCCTCTGTGAGCAACTGGACGTCCTGGCACATCACCTTCTCATGCAACACTGAGCTGAAAGCAGGACTGAAACCTTTTATGTGTGTGTGTGTGTGTGTGTGTGTGTGTGTGTGTGTGTGTGTGTGTGTGTGTGTGTGTGTGTGTGTGTGTGTGTGTGTGTGTGTGTGTGTGTGTGTAGCATTCCAGACAGGTACATGTGGTGGTAATGTTGTAGGACTGACCTGACCACAGGATACAAGCTATCATCACTCCACACGCACGCACACACACGCACACACACACGCACACGCACACACACACACACACACACACACACACACACACACACACACACACACACACACACACTGTGTACTGTGTATCTAAGTGATTATTTAATTAAAATGTCATGTTGTTCACTCCCACCATATTTGTGATATCAGCTCACAGTTTGTAGCCACGGTTCAAATATATTTATAGTTCTTGTTATCTATCAAATAAAAAGTATCATTGCAAAATGTATCTATGATTCAAAATATGTAGTTTCATTTTTTTTGACCTTTTATTCGTTTTTGTGAAAGACAATTGTGTCAGTGTTTTCTTCATAGCGCTGTTGAAATTCAGTTGGGACTGATAAGGAATAACTTCCGAGAAGTAATGAAACTTATCAGCAGGTAGACTGGCCGAGGCAGCACTTGAGTGAACGGTTGCATCAGTGATAATTAGTAAATGAGGAGAGGCTGAGAGACTGGGGCTGTGAACTGTAACACATTTTATTAATATCATAAATGACACCTGTGTCCTCCTCTAAAATGCTAAAATGTAAACTGAGATTATTCTATTCCATGTGTGATCTCGCCGTCATCTCACTGCTAACAAATTCATTTTTCATTTTCATTTAATAGAATTTTTTAAATTCAAGGTAGCTGTTAAAAATATTGGCAGATTGGGGAACAAAACATTGTGGAATACTGTTAGCAAAAGAAGTAAAGTGGGGAAGTTATTCAGCACTTAACAGGTTGTTATCTAACCTTGTCTTTATTGCTAAAGTTATAGAAACTCTTATTTTGAAATTTGTTGTGTGAACGTCAGTCTTCCTGTGTTTATTGATTTAGCTTAACTTAGCTCCCTTGTTCTGACCAAACGTTGCGGACTATCGAAGCAGTGACACCTCAAACGAAGCCGGAAGTGAAAGGGGGGGAACCATCTCGTTTCCTCGCGTCTCTCCGCCCACCACGCGGAACAAAAATATTCCCATGATGCTTTGTTGTTCAGCATGGCTGCGCTCTTCTGTCGGCATGTGTCTAAACAGATATAACTTAAACGTTAGCTAAGTGGACAAACGAACTGTTAATGCATTTTCTAAATCGCGTGACGAGCTTCGGAATACCAACCACCGCTAATCAAGCAAGGAACCAAAGATGAAGATCAAATCTAAGTCTTCGTATCACAAATCTGAGAACACCTACAGGGTGAGAGTCCAGGAAAATAAGTTACTGCAGCATGTTGCTAATGGAGACATGGGGAGAACGATTGTACCAGTGTTGTGACAGTGAAGTAACGTTTCGTTTCTGTTAACATTGACATGTTGACTGTGTGCAACGCAAGTTAATGTTTGCTAGTTTACGTCGTAGATGTGAATTCCCTGTTTTCTTCAGAACATGCACAACAACATTACACTGGAAGCAGCTAATCCTCAGTCAAATATCATAATATCTCCATAATAAATTGTATTTGTGTATAATAACACTGCTACGAGGGGATACTGACCGAATCAAACACCACAATAAAAGCCAACTGCTATTAAATGAATGAATATTATGCGTGCAGTTATGTGCATTATGAAGAATTCAGTGTGATTAACTTTCTAATATGTCTCCACCAGTTTCTCACTTTTGCTGAAAGACTTGCCAATGTCAACATTGATGTCATCCACCGAATTGACAGGACTGGATCATATGCAGAGGTAAATACGATCAGGACACAGTGGAATTGTTTTCTGTTTCTTCGTCGTTGTCCTCGGATACATAATGACTGTCTTGTTTGCCCCAAACGCAGGAAGTAGAAACATACTTCTCTGAGGGACTGACAAAATGGAGAGACCTCAACTTGACAGAAAATTTCAGTATGTATAAAATATTAAAAAAGGATCCCATATTTTGTCATAACATCACCTAATCTCAAGTGCATGTCCAGTATTGTTATTGACCCTAATGTCCACTGATTGCTTTCCCTCCCTCCCCAGCTACGTTCTTGAAAGAGGTGTCCAACAACAGTCAGTCTTTCAACCTGCTGGTTTTCCATCAGAAGGTGATAGTGGAGAGCTTGAAGACACACTTGGCAGTCAAGAACAGTCTGGCCTATCAACCTCTGCTGGAGTAAGTAGCCTTTAGGTGTTCTGTGTGTGGCTTGTGTTTATGAGAGAATCAGATCCTAGACTCACGTCTGTAAAAGATTCAGAAGATTCAAGGACCTGATCTTTCCTCCTCTTTTCATTTCCTCCAGTCTGGTGGTCCAGCTGGCCAGAGACCTGCAGACTGACTTCTACCCCCACTTCCCCGATTTCTTCGTTCTGATCACCTCGCTGCTGGACACAAAGGACACAGAGGTGCTGGAGTGGGCTTTCACCTGCCTCTCTTACCTGTACAAGTACCTCTGGAGGCTCATGGTGAAAGACATGACCAACATCTACAGGTGAGCTGAGATAGAGTCCAGCTCTGACTGGATTTTGCAGCGCTACACTGTTATTGTGTTAAATTGTTTTATTTTGAATCTTTCCCCCCTCAGTTTATACAGCACACTGTTGGCACACAAGAAGGAGCACATCCGCAACTTTGCCGCGGAGAGCTTCTCCTTCTTGATGAGAAAGGTGGGTCACACCAAACACGTCCTGCCTCCTTTGATGGCAGCCATAGCCAATAATTCTGTGTTTCAGGTCTGTGCAGACGCTCTTGATGATTAAACTCGTGTCCTTGTGTCCCCCAGGTTCCAGATCTGGATGCCCTGCTGACTCATGTGTTCTCGGACCTGCAGCAGCACCCTGACAAGGCGGAGGGAACGGGCCAGCTGCTGTTCGAGATGTGCAAAGGAGTCCGAAACATGTTCCATTCCTGTGCTGCGACGGTGAGTTTCGGACCTGTACTAAATGATTATTGGGTTCCCTGCTACTTCCAGTTCAAACCACACCTCTTATCAAGTGGAAAATAAATTGAAATGAGGGGAAATAATCCAGTTTCGTTTTTGCACCCGTCTCTCCAGGCTCTCCCAACGGCCTTCCGAAAGCTCGGACCTACAACCAGCCCGGCGGTGTCTCTGCCATGGGACACTGTCAAGGACGCTCTGGATCACATGGCCGAGGCCGCAGCCAATCATGCGGACAGAGAACACTTCCTGGTTTTTTGGGAGTCCCTTCAGGTGACGCTGGAACCATTTCTTTCAGACTATATATCTCTTCCCTGACAGATCTTAATTGAACTGTGTCGTCCAACCATTTAGAGAACAATATCTTTATGGTAAGATGGTGTTAGTAAGATCTCTGATGGTGACGTGTCTGAATCTGCAGGCCAGTATTTCAGAGGTCTTTGGAGTCGTGGAGGCGAAGGGAGAAGAGGAGGAACAAGTGACGGAGCAGCTGCAGAGGCTGCTGTTCATCCTCCACACCCTGGTGTCCCACAGGGACGGGGCCAAGATTACTAAACCAGAGGCCGTCTGCCAGGTGAGAGGAGAAGAGTCTCACAAGAACCTACGTGATGCCGAAGGTGCGTCTGGTATCAAACCCCGTCTTGTGTTCTCCTTTACAGACGGTGATGCGCCTGATTCAGAGCTCAGCACTCTCAGCCTCCTGTTCCCGGCTGCTCCTTCAGATCAGCTCCTCTCTGCTCCTCGGGGAGAACGTCCGTCTTCCAAGAGCACTCATCCAGGAGCTGGTGCAGAAGGTGTGTGTATGTTGAACAATGATTACACGAGGGAAGACCAGGGGACCTTTCTAATGCTCTTCTCCTCCAGATATTTGGCAGCACGATGGGAGAAGATCTGATCCTGGAGTTTACCAAGGAGATGTTCACTATGCAACAGTTTGAACAGGTGAGTCGTCACCAGACAAGTCTTTTGGGCCTGTATGTCTTTTCTCTCATTTCTCCCTTCACCCCCCTGACAACAACTTCTCTCTCGTCTTGTCTCTCACAGCTTTTCCTCCCCAGCCTGCTGCGCTTCACTGCCGGCTTGTTCGGCTGCGGGGATCCCGTGTCTCGCCACTGCAGCCTGGAGGTGCTGGTCAGTCTGATCCTGTCCAAAGCTCCGCCCCCCACCGACGGCTCCATGGCATTTGAAACGTACCCACTGCTCTTCACCGGACAGACCACGGGGTGAGATCCTACAGTAGATTGTGTCAATAATGTAACTCCTATACCTCCTCATGACGTTCTCAAAGTTTCTATTTTCTATAAGTAAACTGCGTCGTTCTTTCCCATCAGAGTGTTCGGTAACAAGGAGGCAGGTCGGGCAGGCGGCGGGACGCCGGAGCAGCCGGCGGTGCCGGAGCTGGTGCTTTCACTGATCACATGTCCTGAGGAGCAGAACCAGCCCATCACTGATCTGTCGTTGTCTTGGAGTGCTCTGGTGCTGCTGCCACATCTTAGGTAACACACACACACACACACACACACACACACACATAGACACACTCCTGGTCACAAAGTGTCTATTGTGAGATAAGTATTCCACACAGGGAAAGCGAGGACACTCTGAATGCCGCAGTAAACCGCAGACACTGTTGCTCCTCGGCTGTAAGAGGAAACCTGTTAAACTCATTTACGCTGTTTGTTTCAGGCCTCTTGTTCCAGCGAGTGTCGTTCCCACTGTTACGGCTTTCTTAAACAAGCTGCTGTCTGAGATGGAGACGGAGCGGTTGGGGAGAGGTTTGTGATCCTTCTTCATTCGACTAACAAGTGTGAAGATCATGTTTGTTATTGTGCATTAAGGCTCAGCTGCAGACTCTCTCCCGTCTCTCCAGCTGGTCTGTTTGTAGCCACCCAGGCCCTCAGCTGCCTCCTCACCCTGGACGGCTCTGCCCAGCTCTGCCCCGTGGACGAGGTCACCTCAATCCTACGGTACGTATATATCCTATACGTCTGTCCGCCGTTAATCACACAGAGAATAAACCCACTTTCACTAACAGGGTTTAACTTGTTGTTACAGGAAGTTTCCCACCGACTTGTCCGCCCTGCTGTTTGCGGACCTCTACTACACCCGGCTGTCACTCAGCGGGGCTTCACAGCACCTGTCCCACAGTGCACTGCAGGAGATTTACAACATCCTGCACAGCAATCTCTCCTCTAACATCTCTAAGGTACACAAGCTGTCACAGCATCTCTCTTCTTATGGAAGGTTGCTTTCATTGTGTCAAGACACGGATTGATTCATTACTTTCATTCAGTTAATGGTTGAAGAGATAAACCTGTTTTACTGTCCTACTCTCACAGATCCGCCTCCTGACGCTGAGGATCCTCTCTCACTTTGAGCCGGAGCTTCCAGCCCAGACTGAGGTACGACCGACAGGATCTCCAAACGTCATCATATGAAACCGATCGGATGTTAATGCTTGTCCATACGTGTCTGTCCTCTCGTCCAGTCTGAGGAGAACGTGGAGGTGCAGCCGGTGTTTGCGGTGTGCCTGCAGGCGGAGCTGGTGCCGGCTTCAGTCCAGGACTACAGAGACAAGCTGCTTCACCTGCGGAAGCTGCGATACGACCTGGTGCAGCGCAGCCTGCCGCAGGGGCCACAAGGCACCTTCCAACAGGTAGACGGAGGAGAGCAGCACTTGGTCAATCAGGCTTACACAAGTACAAGATACAACAGTTGTGTGTAGAAGTCATGAAGACGCCTTTATAACATCCTGCTTCTCTTTCAGGTGCCTCTTCGTTACCTCATTGCACAGCTGTTTGTTAACTTCAAGCCACTGTGGGACCCGGTCATCGAACTCCTTGGGTGAGTCTCTTAAAGGAATGCAAATAAACAGCCTCTTTAGACAGAATACAGAAGAGTCTCCTCCTTGTTTTGCAGGAGTCACGCCAGAGGAATGGACAACAAGGACTTCTGGATGGTCTACCATGAGCATCTGGTGATGGTGGCGGGACTAGCAGGTACGTTTGATGCCGGGCTTGTGGGCCTCCTGCATGAGGAGATGAGATGATACACCATGAACACATAAACCAGAGCTTCCCTTTGTCTGTCTGCAGAAAAAGAGCTGCAGGAGGACAGTGAAGATGATGCCGACGATGAAGGGGAAGGGTCCGACCTCAGCGGTGAGCCGGGTTGTGATGTCATTGAAAGCGGCGAGGCCGGCGTGCTGTTCCTCCAGCAGCTGAAGTTGACCTCCGACCCGAAGGAAAGGACCGACTTCGCCAACTTCCGCAGCCTGCTGTGGCGCGCCATGGCCCAGTTCCCCGACCGGGTGGAGCCCCGCAGCCGGGAGCTGACCCCTCTGCTGCTCAGGTTTATCAAGTAAGCGTGAAGGGCTGATCTTCATCCACATGTTGCTGTGGCAGAGCATAAACTTATTATTCTTATTTCCAGGAATGAGTTTTACCCTGCTGACCTGCTGGTGGCGCCAACCCAGGACCTGAGGAAGAGTAACGACGCGGCCCTGGAGGAGTCCGGGATGTCCGTGGGGGACGAGGAGGAGAGGGAGGATGAGGAGCAAGACACAGAGGAGGGAGGCAGAACGCAGAGGAAGACCCTGCCGAGGAGAGCTGCTGCCAAGTAAGACTTCAGAGGAAGTTAAGAAACCTAAAAATGTGTGACTATAACTTCTAATATGAATTATATTCTCAAACAGACAGCTGATTGTCCATCTGAAGGTTTTCGCCAAATTCACCAACCCTCGGTCTCTGTACATGGAGGTCAGCCTCTATGAGCTGTACAACCAGGTAATCATGACCCTCACATGCATCTAACATAATCTCTTTCTGGCACCGAAGCAGCCTCTCTATCAACCATCAAATCTCTCTCTGCTTCTGTTTCAGCTGCTCTGCCATCAGGACCAGCAGATCCAGCGAGTGGCGCTGGAGTGTCTCCTCACATACAAAGACAGCAACATAGTACCATACAAGTAAGAACCGACCCTGAAGAGATGGAGAGGAATATATATACAGCAGTAATATTCCCTCCTGAAGCACCGGCCTCTCTCTCTGTCCCTCAATGCCATCATTGTGAGGGTGTCTGATAAGCATCCGAGTTCTCCTCCTCAACCCTCTACGGTTACAGAAGACCTCATGACGCTCGGAAGCGTTAACGTCCACTCCGGCGCTCCGTCTGCCCGAGGTTTTCCCTCTACTGTCTGTTATTAAGCTCTCGGTTTACTGCACCTCCGGCCAGCTTGCTGACAGACTCGTAGTTCCAGGGGTTTTACATTACAGATAATTGTGAGGCTCTTTGTTCAGGACCGGGCTGTCCAGTGGATCTGCAGGGCAGTGATGGACAGCCGTGATCAGACTCAGCTCGATTCCTCTTTGTAATCTGTGTGTTAGGATGTACTTACAGGCTATATGATGGGCAATTAGAAGCTTCCTTCACCCACGTTGATGCATCACAGTGTTCTAACCTTTGTGTGTATTTGTGTTTTTTTCAGGGAGAATCTGGAGAGGCTGCTGGACGACAAACACTTTAAAGAAGAGATCGTCCATTTCAACATCTCCGAGGAGACGGGAGTGGTTGATGCCGCCCACAGAGCCAGACTCATCCCGCTGCTCATGAGGTGTGTGTGTGTGTGCAGATTGTGATATTTCTGTTGTGTCACATTTATCCTTCATCATATACATGCAGCTCCCTTTGATTCTGATATTGCACATGAGCATGCAGCGTCTTTGATCCTACTTTGATTAACCGTGCAGCCCCAGTGTGTATATGCATGCATGTGTTGCAGAATCCTTGTGTATTTATGTCATTGGGTGAGAAGATTGAAACAGCAACATGTGCTTGTCTTTGCCTCTTTCAACACAGGATCCTGTTTGGCCGTCTGCGCAGCAAAGGGGGCAGTAAGTTCCAGGGGAAATCCAGCGCCGCCTCCCGCTCCTCCATCATCCTGCGTTTCCTGGCGGGCTGCCAGACCGAGGAGCTGGGAATGTTCATCGACCTGCTGCTGGAGCCCGTCTGCCACCACAGCCAAGGTGACATTTTGCTTACTGCACTTCCTTGAAATCCAAGTTTCAACCTCAAAGACAAACAATGAAACATTTGTGTCTTCGTAAAGTTAGAAATGCAGCAACTCACTGAAGCTTCTTCCTGGTCTGTCATTAGGTGCCTGTCTGGCCGCGGTGGAGAGAGCGGTAGCCGAGACGGACGTCGGTGCCGTCCTGCCGCTGGGCCGTCAGCACAGCCTGCTGAACATCATCAACGTGGTGATCCAGAAGCTGGGCCACCTCATCCACCTCTACCTGCCCACGGTGCTGCAGATCCTGCTGTGCGTCACCGCCTCGGTGTCCACCATTCTGGAGAGCAGGGACCAGGTGGGGTTAGCATGACTCATAAAAGAGGAGAGTTTCTGTGACCTGCGAAACCGATAAAACTGTGACTTCACTGAACGTGGTGTCTGTTGGTCTGCAGCTGCGGCCCGGCTGCATCAGTCCTCTGAAGAATCTGAGGCGACTCGGCATCCTGAGGATCCAGGATTTCTTCGACAGCTTTGACTCGTACAACTTCAGCCCAGACGAGCTGGACGGTATCTTCCTGGCGGTGGTCTGGCCTCAGGTGCGTTGTTGATTTGATACCTTATGACGCTTTGTCCATTTAGTTCTGATTAAACGATGAGTTTATCTTCCACAGGTGTGTCGTCTCCCATCAGAGAGCCCCTACTCCCCCACCCCGCTGCTGAAACTCATCCATGTCTGGTGCAAAGATGCCAGGTCAGATCTCCCTCTCTCCGCCATCTGTTCTATCATCATATCCCCCCGTCTACTTTCTCAATGCTTGTTTTGTCCGTGTGTCTCAGGTACTTCCCGCTCCTGGCCAAGCAGAGACCCGACCACCCGGAGTTCTGTGTCCTTCTCAACGTCTTCACCCTCCTCTCTGCCAAGAACGCTTCCACCGTGACCATCGCCATGGTGATGGACATAGTGGAATCCCTAGCAACCAAACAAGACTTTATCCCCTCGGAGACGGAGAGAGAGCTGAGTGCCAACGGGGGGGTGTTCCCGCAGCCTGCAGAGGGCGCTCTCACTGCAGGTTAGAGGATCTAATCCTGTCTGTGTGTCTCTTCTAACCACAGCGGCTGATTGAAGCTGCCAGTCAGAGCTGAATGCATGTTGTTGTATCCCCTCCAGATTCGTTAACTCAGGGCTCCAGACTGCTGCTGCCTCACGTCTCCACCCTGCTGCAATACCTCAGCGGAGTCGTCCGCAACACCGACCGGCTCAAGAAGAAGAAGTTCAGAGTGCAGGTGGCCAAGGAGCTCAACATCCTCTCCAAGTGGGTTCACTGTCACTGCACTTACATCTCTTTTACTACGTGCCAGATGTATTCTCTCTCTTCTACATAACATCTGTCCAAGTACTTTCTCTCATCCAACTCACTTGTGACATCCTCTCACTCAGGATCAGTCGGTTTGTGAGCGATAAGGAGCAGAGTTCAGTGCTCATCAGAGTGTTGCTGCCCTACCTGCAGAAAGGCAAGAACCCTCAAGTAAGGCTTTACAATGTATTTAATCAAAACACAATGATCCAGGGAGCTGAAATGAGATGGATCCACAGTAATCAAGCAGCAAGAATAAGGAAAACGTTCTCTCTCATCTTCATCCATGTAAATGAACTCGCTGTGTGTTTATTGCAGGAGACAGAAATCGACATCCTGGCCACCGTGCAGAACCTGCTGCGTCAGTGTGTGCAGCCCTCCGCCTTCCTGCAGCCGCTCAGCAAACTCTTCTCCATCATTCACAATAAGCTGCCCAGACAGGCCCTCACCAGCGTCTTCCAGGTACACTGGAAACCTTAGTCAAAGAAGTGACATGCTAGTTTCTAGGCTACCAGTTGATGACAACCTCTTGTGTTTGTGTCGCTCTGCTTCCAGACTCTCTCTGACATGGACCCTTCGCTCGCTTACATCACCGAAATAGCTGCAAAGGTACGACCACTTATTACATCACCAGAGCTGCTTTCTCC
>CAAKHC010004025.1:32682-58948 GCA_901007825.1 Macroramphosus scolopax | reverse complement strand
CTCTCACTCAGGATCAGTCGGTTTGTGAGCGATAAGGAGCAGAGTTCAGTGCTCATCAGAGTGTTGCTGCCCTACCTGCAGAAAGGCAAGAACCCTCAAGTAAGGCTTTACAATGTATTTAATCAAAACACTATGATCCAGGATCCACAGTAATCAAGCAGCAAGAATAAGGAACACTTGTTTTCTCTCATCTTCATCCATGTAAATGAACTTGCTGTGTGTTGATTGCAGGAGACAGAAATCGACATCCTGGCCACCGTGCAGAACCTGCTGCGTCAGTGCGTGCAGCCCTCCGCCTTCCTGCAGCCGCTCAGCAAACTCTTCTCCATCATTCACAACAAGCTGCCCAGACAGGCCCTCACCAGCGTCTTCCAGGTACACTAGAAACCTTAGTCAAAGGAGTAACATGCTAGTTTCTAGTGTGTATCCCATCACAGAGTTGACGCCAAGACTGTCTTCCATCAATATTTGAACTTCCCTCGACTACCAGTTGATGACAACCTCTTGTGTTTGTGTCGCTCTGCTTCTAGACTCTCTCTGACATGGACCCTTCGCTCGCTTACATCACCGAAATAGCTGCAAAGGTACGACCACTTATCACATCACCAGAGCTGCTTCCTCCATCAACCATCTCACATGAAGTCCTCGAGCTCTGGGCTGACGTCTCATGCTGTCTGCTCCTCCTCTCCAGCTCAACGCATTTGACAGTCGGCATTTGGACGAGATTTACTTCGACGTGCGCCTGACAGCTTTCCAAGATGCCAGAAGGCGTATCGAAGATATGCAGACTCTGGACATGGACTACCTCAGCATGATCATGCACAACTGCTTCGACACCTTCGAGGTGAGTCGGACGCATCAAACAGTAATGATCGACTTATTATTGGTCACTAGGGGGCAGCATAAACACTGTGAGCAGAACACCGACATATCATCAACTTGAGGTGTCACAAACTGAGTCTCTAATTACCCTCCTTTTTACGCCCCCCCTCCCTTGATGCAGATTGGTGACATGTCGCTGGCAGACAACGCCACCATGTGTATGTCTGCCGTGATCACCCAGCTGGCGGCAGTCGGCTCTGGAGAGCAGGTGTTCAAGAACGTGGTCCAGCACACCATCCTGGACGCCGTGCACAAGGGGCTCCGCAGCAAGACGGATGTAAACACTTGCTTCCTCTGAATTTTAAGCACACTGTTTATATCTAATTATTTAACCTGCAGCATTTCTAACCGCTGTCTTCCTCCTACTAGTGTGTGCAGCATGAATACACCAACGTGCTGGCGTGCCTGGTGAAGACGTTCCCCTCTAAGAAAGAGTTCCGAGACCTGGTGCAGCTCACCGACTACAATGACCCAGAGTCTGACTTCTTTGAGCACATGAAGCACATTCAGGTGAGAAGGAAACCATGAGAACGTGACACCAGTGTTCCATTGCACTCTGTTGGGCCTTTTTCTCTTCTATAAAGCTCTGATTTTCTCTCTCTTTCTTCAGATCCACCGTCGGGGTCGCGCCCTGAGGAAGTTGGCCAAGCAGCTGAACGAGGGCACGGTGGTGATGTCACCGCGCTCCCTTCAGAATTACATCATGCCGTACGCCATGACCTCCCTGCTGGACGAGAAGATGCTCAAGGTGACTCACTCGTCTCACAGTGGAGTATTGGAATCTTTGAGTTTTGTTTATTTCTCTTCTAACGTCTCGTCTCATCGCCCGCTCCAGCACGAGAACATGATATCAGCGTCTGTGGAGGTGGTGGGCGCGGTGTGTCGCCGGCTGACCTGGTCCAAGTACCTCTACTACCTGAAGCACTTCGTCCACGTGCTGCAGACCTCGCAGACTGAACAGAAACTGGCTGTCAGGTGGGGGGTCCCTCCCTTTTACCCGTGCTTTATACATAGTATCTATATTCCTCTCTAATTGGGAAGCACTTAAAATCTGTGAAAGACGTTTCTCCTTCTTTACATTTCTTCATTTTTCTTTGTCACTGTTCCCTCCTCTCTCGCCTCCTCCAGCTTGCTGGTCACTGTCCTGGAGGCTTTCCACTTTGACCATCAGACCCTCAGCAGAGAAATGGAAGCGGCCAAAGCCAGAGAGGGTGAGTGACTCATCTGATATATTCTGCATCTGTTGTCTCTTCTCTGTTCTTATGCATATTTAAGAAATAGCCATTGTTGAATCTTTTTGTCTTCATGTTGGGTTTCTGTATCTTTAGGGATACAAACTAATGTCAGGTGCAGGGGACGAGTTCAAACATTAAACCTGGTGCTATTTGTGCTGGGATGAAGCAATTACTAATAGCTGAACTCCTCCTTTAAAAACTGAATCTGCAAACTGCACATCTTTGAACAGCTGCCAGTCTGGTGTTGGATGACCAGGATGAGGAGGAACCTGCAGCTGAAGAATCGGATGCAAGCGATTGTGATGAAGCCATGGAGGTGGATGTTGAGAAGGCAAAAGCTTCTTCTGATGTCGCCATGGAAACGGATGCAGCCGATGGAGAAAAGCATGCAGCCACCAAGGGAGCGACCGCCGCTAAAGCCAAGGGATCACCGGCTCCTAATGTTGCTGCGGTGTCCAGCGGGCTGCCGCACAGCAAAGAGGAGTTAGAGTCCCTGATTAGCACCATCCATTCGGCCGTTAACGGCAGCGTGCTGCCCCGCCTCCAGAAATGTCTCACTGCAAAGGTACAGCCATGACTTGGTGTCCTAATCTTTAATAGGAAGGGAGGTGGAGCAGCGTTTGTAAAAGTTGTTTGCATGCGTCCTTTAGGTGAAGCGCGACGAGGAGCACAAGGCAGTGAAGTCAAAAGATGTGAAGGAAGAGGAGGTGGTGCGGATCCCGATAGCCTTCGCCATGGTCAAACTGATGCAGACCCTGCCGCCAAACATCATGGAGAGCAACCTGCCCGGGATCCTGATAAAGGTGTGCGTGCTGCTCAAGAACCGCTTCCAGGAGATCCGTGACGTGGCGCGGGGAACGCTGGTGAAGATCATGGAGACGCTGGGCTGCAGGTACCTGCAGTACCTGCTCAGAGAGATGCAGGGAATCCTGGTCAAAGGCTACCAGGTACAGTAGACACATACAAGCATGGAAGACACATCCTGCGTGCAGAAAGCCAAACGACCACATGCAGAAGATGCTAATGTGAATAAACTTTCACTGTCTTATCTGTGTCTGTCTTCCAGGTCCATGTTCTTACATTCACAGTGTACCAGCTGCTCTCTGTCCTCATTCCAACCCTGAAAAGTGGCGACCTCGACTCCTGCATGAACATGCTTATTGACGTAAGATGCCTTTTTCCCCATCACTAACCCTTGTCGACTCCCATTATTGATACGAATCCCTCGGCGTGTTTATTTTGCTAACATTTATCTTCCTCTTCTTTTTTCTCTTCCGGCTTTTCCCGCTGGTCAGATCTTCAACAACGAGCTGTTCGGGGCCGTCGCCGAGGAGAAGGAGGTGAAGGGGATCGTCTCCAAGCTGATGGAGGCGCGCCACAGTAAGAGCATGGACTCCTACGAACTGCTGGCCCGGTTCTGCAGCAAGGAGAGCATCACCAAGCTGATTCTGCCGCTGAAGGAGGTGAGCAGAATACAATTAGTGCCAGTATTATAATGAATGTTATTTATATGATCACTCAAGTCTCGGCATGCCTCCTCACTGCCTTCCCTTTTCGCTTGTCCTTTCAGATCCTGGAGACTTCCTCTAGTCTAAAGACGTGCATCCGGGTGGGTGCTGTGCTGCGCCGGCTGATCCTGGGCCTGCTTGTCAACAGCGCCATGACTTCCGAGGACATCCTGCTGCTGAGCCACGGCCTGATCAGCCAGAGTCTGCCGCTGCTCACCAAGAGAGACCGGTCGGTACACACGGCTAACAGCTAAACATTCTTACATGCTTTTAGCTTTGTCTTTCTTCTTAAATATAAGTATGTGTATTTGTAGAGAGAAAACATCAGTTAAGCCTCCCCCAGACCCACGGCTGCCCCCGCCCAGCTGCCTGCTCCTGCTCCCGACCCCGAAGAGGGGCGCTAGGAAAGCTCCGGTTAGCAGCCGGACCAACATGCACATCCTGGTGGACGCTGGCCTCAAGGTGAACCTCCACTAACATTCAGGCTACGATCATCTATCGCCTGTAAAGGTTTTGGTTGGTTTGTGTATTTCAAGAGGTGAATCCTTTAGTGAGCGTCTGATCTGTCCGTCCCTCAGCTGCTCCACCAGAGTCTGAAGAAAGCCAAGGTGACGTCGTCTGAGGCGTCGACTCTCCAGATGCTGGACCCGTTCATATTGCTTCTGCTCGAGTGCCTCAACTCCATGCATGTCAAGGTTGTAGACATCCCTTTATCAAGCCGTGATTTTAAACTTTATATCGGTAGTGCAAATTCTAACCTGCACTGCCTCCGCACCCATCCCTCCATCTTCCGGTCTCTCCTCTTCATCAGGTGATCACAGAGGCTCTGGTGGCGTTCACATGGCTGTTAAAGTTCCCTCTGCCAGCAGTGTCGCAGAACGCCAGCCAGCTGACCAAGCAGCTCTTCGTCCTGCTGAAGGACTACTCCAAGGCCGGAGCTGCCCGTGGGGAGAACTACCAACTGGTGCAGACCTGCTTCAAGGTAGCAGCACCACACACACCCTCAAGTTCACCTGCTGAAATCATCTCTCAGCTTATGTTGAGAAGTTAAACGTTAATCTGGGACCACTTTAACTGTTTCTTCTGCTTTTCTATTCCTCTCTCTCAGTCCATCACCATGCTGGTGCAAAATGTCAAAAGCAACAAGATTTCAGAGCCGCAACTGCAGGTGCTGCTGGGATACGCCGAGGAGGACATCTATGACCAGTCCCGGCAGGCCACCGCCTTCGGTCTGCTAAAGGTACGTGGAGCTAAAGATCATCTTTTTTTTTCCTTTTGTTTGCAGGAAAAAAACAACAGAAGTTCTCTCAGGTTCAGTTAACGTCTGTGTTTGTGTGTCTTCTCCAGGCGATTCTTTCCAGGAAGCTCATTGTTCCGGAAATGGAGCAGGTGATGAAGAAAGTGTCCATGCTGTCTGTGAACGGGAGCAACGCTATGATCAGAATCAACTGTCGACAGGTGCTCACTCCCAGTAAAGTATAAAGGAGACATTCTCTCTGATGTGTAAACTCATAGAAAGTAACTGACGCTTTGTGTATTCCAGATCTATCTGAAGTACCTGCTGGACTACCCGCTGGGGAAGAAGCTGCGAGTGCACCTGGACTTCATCGTGGCCCAGCTGGCATACGAGCACGACACAGGCAGGGAGTCTGTGCTGGAGATGCTGGCCTACGTCTTCCAGACTTTCCCTCAGGTGCGAAGTCTGCACAATTACAGAAACACCCTTTAAAATGACATCGTCCAACCAACTAAGATGGTCTTTTTGCTCTCCCCAATTAGAAGCTGCTGCTGCAGCACAGCGGCATGTTCTTCGCCCCGCTGGCCTTGGCTGTGGTCAACGATGACTCGGCGCGCTGTAAAAAGATGGCTGCCATGGCCATCAAGGCCCTCCTGGCAAAGCTAGACCTGAACCACCAGAACACCCTGTTCTCCTTCGTCAGCACCTGGCTGAACGCAGAAAAGGTCCACACACACACTAACATTTATGTGCTTCATAGTGAGTTTGTGTTATATGTATCTAGTCTAATCTCAATGTCCTCTCACAGGCGACGCTGCGGCGCCTCGGGGCTCAGGTCTGCGGTCTGTTCGTGGAGGTGGAGGAGGAGAAGTTCGCCGGTCGCCTAGACGACCTGCTGCCTCTGCTGGAGAGAGAGATCAACCCCGACAACTATGAAGATGTGAGTAATCGTCATTATATGGGATGAACGAAGAGGAAGAACAGAGCAGGTGTAAAGAATAACTTGGAACCCTTTGTGACTCTCTCAGATCGAGGAGGAGCAGGATGAGAAGGGAGCCGACCGGCTGCTGTTCAGTTATCTGACTCTCATCAGCAAACTGAACAAACACTGCGGCCTGTTGCAGCTCAGCAAGCCTCACGACACACTCTGTCACATCTGGGGTAAAGACCTGCTGACACATGACCTCTCCATCACTATCACTCACCTACAGTCCTCACACACGCTGATACATCTTTAACCATGTGTGCACCTGCAGGTCACATCGAAGCCCACCTGCGGTACCCTCACTGCTGGGTGTGGCTCACCGCCTCGCAGCTCTTTGGCCAGATGTTTGCAGCCCACCAGGGGGAGCAGCTGGTAGATGTTTGGAGAGGCGATGGCTCACCTCAGGAGGCGGCCACGGCCTTCATCACCAGCAACCTGGACAAGAAGGTGATGGAACCATCTTCTTGTTCTTCTTTGTTGATCGTGACTAATCTCTGCAAAACTTTGAACAAATGTTCTCCTTCTGTCCTTTAGATGAGAGAGTTGGTGTTGTCTTTCTGCCATCAGCTGCAGTCCAAGTTCCTGGACACGGCGTCAGGAGAGCAGGTGCACATGCTCTTACTGGATCTCAAACACGTTTCATAAATCACACAGGTTCCATTTGACTGACAGATGTTCCCCACAGGTGGTCAAGAACCTGCTCTTCGCCGGCAAGGTCATCTACCTCATTTCCCCTGAGTCTGATAGTGCTGCTCCTCAGGAGGAAGTGAAAGAAGAAGAGGAGGAGCAGAAACAGAATCAAGATGGAGATGAAGAAGAGGAAGAGGAAGTAGAAGAGAACATTAAGGAGGAGGACGAAGAGGAGGAAGATGATAAGGACGACAGACCTCCTTCCTTGCTGTGGTTGATGAAGAAGCTGTCCCTGATGGCCAAAAGAGAGGCGGCGTACACGCCAAAAATTCCCATAAAGGTACAGTAACTAGTCTTTAGTATTATTATTATATCTTCAGACACGTCATCCAATAAGCAGAAAGTGAAGCCCAGCTTGATTTATTTTATTGTCCTTCACCCTCATTCCACAGAGAACCTGTGTGTTTAAGTTCCTGGGAGCGATAGCTGTGGATCTGGGGAAGGAAAGACTCGGCCCCTATCTGACCACAATCATCACGCCTCTGTTCAGAGAACTGGACAGCACATACGCAGATCAAGGTAACGGCTCCTGCTCTCTTGAAAAGACG
Organism: Macroramphosus scolopax; assembly: GCA_901007825.1. Lineage (NCBI taxonomy): Eukaryota > Metazoa > Chordata > Actinopteri > Syngnathiformes > Centriscidae > Macroramphosus > Macroramphosus scolopax. The sequence continues at coordinate 51,863 of CAAKHC010004025.1, read as the reverse complement.
AAAAATCCTGGATTACTTGAAAGTGTCTAGAGAAAAAAAAGTTTGTCTGTTTCTGTGCAGACCCCACACTGAAGAACCTGGCACAGGAGCTCATCGAGCTGCTGAAGAGACAAGTGGGACTGGAGAGATTCTCACTGGCCTTTTCTGCAGTCCAGAAGGAGTTTTCAGTGAGGCGAGCTGCACGCAAACGCCACAGAGCCCAGCAGGTATGATGGACAACAACACAATGAGTATACACACACACACACAGGGGGAATATTATCCCTGGCAAGCATCTTACATGTGCCCTCTCTTCCAGGCGGTGGCTAACCCAGACATCGCTGCCAAGAAGAAACTCAAGAAGCACAAAAACAAAATCGAAGCCAAGAAGAGGAAGATCGAGTTCCTTCGACCTGGATATAAAGCTAAGAAGCACCGGAGCCATGCTCTCAAAGACCTGGCCATGGTGCAGTGAGCCCCTGCAGGCTTCTACATTTGCTCATCAAGGACGCTGGCTGCGATTGAAAGCTGACCCGCTGACCCAGAAAAATGACTCATGATTAAGCAGGCAGCTCTAAGGTTAGCTGGAGATGTCCCGGAGCTTGAGGGGAAACTGGCTGCAGATCCCACAAGACTCACCACATGATGTTGCTTAATGACTTACAAGTGTGATTCATGTCAGTTGATATGAAGACCGTATTCGGTTTGCTGATAGGATGCTGGGAAAAAAAACGGTGTTGTGAAATCTCCTCCTAATCAGGACAAATGTTGATAACTTATCAGTTTTTGGTGTGTAAAAGGATTTCTCAATATACAGAAGATGTCTCTTCTGTTGTTGACGTCAATGTATACGAAGGGTAGATCATATTTATTCGCCTGCTGTGGACGGAGGGAAGAGTCGACCTCTGTTTTATATCATGTGCAGTTCAATGTACAAGTTTTTATAATAAAAAAAACACATTGTCACTGATCATCCAGCATCATATTTAAAAAAAAAAAAAGGCTTGACACAAGGGTACAATCACCGATAGTCTTTACTGAGAATCATTTTCACTGTACAAGCAGATATAAATATGCAACCATAAAACTTTGAGCATACAATTATTATATCAGTAACTAAATGACTAGTACAATTTCAAAGATGTTTAATTACTTTAAAAAAAATGGGATCAACACAAAGAAACATGAGGGAAATATGGAGCTCCTCAACATTACATCTGCCTAACTATAGTACAAAAACCGCACAGGCTGCAGTAACACTTGGTGGCCTGAGGAGGCAGAGGAGAAGTTGGGGTTGTAGTTCATATCACGGATGGAAGCCAAAAGAAAATCTCACTGTAAGTTAAGTAGAAGGGATGTCTGATCATGTATTTTACGGGAATAAATTGACTTGTTGTATAAATGAAAACACAACAAATCCAGTTAAGCTGTCTAATGATTCAGCAATCAAGCAGATTGTCAGCGTGTCTGGTTGGTACAGAAAGGACATTTCTGCTGTCACACTGCTGGAGATGTTTATGCCTTTATGGAAGAGCGCTGCCTCCAGGGGACTGTCATCATTTTGCTGACGGTGTTCATCGCCCCTGATGACCTTTTGGTGACTTACTCGATCCTTCTGGGGGGTTAATATGAAGCTAACTGTTTCAATGTGCAGTGAAGGAACCTGATACGCTTTACAGCAGGGCTATTCAATTGGCAGAAGATTTCGAAGATTTTTTCAGACATCATCATAATCTATTTCTGACATGATCGCACAATGAATTTATACCAGCAAAATGCTGGTAAAATAGCATGTTATACATCCCCCGGGAAGATAGGTGGTGGTGTGCACCCAAAAGACGTGGGAAGAAGAAGATTCAGAAGTTTGTGGCCCCCTGAACAATTTACTCGAATAGCCCTGCTTTACAGGGTTCAAAGCCTGTTTTATTGTCATCTAAATCCAGGGATTATTTCAGCGTTGACACTATTACAAATGCATTTATTCAATGAGGAACATTCTTTTTTTTTTTTTTTTACATAGGTGTTCCATATTTTCTTTGAATGCCAGCTATTTTCTAAAGACAGACGTGAGTCTATTGTGGTCTACCCTGTTGCCCATCCATCACTGCCATCCTACGGCCCTCTAAAACCTTCATTAGTGTTGCCGGCATGGGACGAGATGGGACTGTGTTTGAATTGGTGTCTGATCAAGACGTTACTGCAGCCTTCACTTGTCAGTCCCAGGCTTCAAAGGCGTTAGGCATTGTGGGGGTTTGGCCAAAGCAGACAGAGGAGGGCCAGAATCAAACCACTAGTCCAGAGGAACATAGGGGGACAGTCACAAGGCTTCATTCGAAAGGGGCAAAGGTCAGGAGTATATACAGGATGGATGGGAGCCTTTACTGCCGACTCTTGAGGGATTCCACCAGCCTACGAGGAAGGCATATAATTAATAAAGCAGATAACAAGCTTCATATAGCAGCAATTAATCTGCTAAGATATCAATTAATGTCAATGTTTCTGTCTGTACAATATATTGTAAAGCCTACCATTCCATTGCTTCATCCAGGCCTGTGCCCTTGGTGGCCGAGGTCTTGAAGATCTGCCACTTCCTGTCTTTGAGGGCAGGAAGCCCCAGAGAGTTGGCAACCTCGGCGGGTGTCATTGCCTGATCCATATCTTGTTTGTTTGCAAATACCACCAGGATCGCCTTCTTCAGCTCCTCCTCCTGCAGAAGAAGGAAGAATGCAAATTAACTTCACAGTAAAATAAATCATAATGAGATATTCAGAGTGGAAGTTCAAATGGTATCATCGGTTTAAAAACCTCAGGTAACCGACCTTCAGTAAGCATTCTACCCTAATGACTACATGTTTGACAGATGGAGACAGTGACTTCAATGTGGTCCTCAAAATGATTATTGTTATGCCGTGGACGCAATCAATGTCGTGAATGAGATTATTCATTGGATTGAACTTTGACATGGACCCTTATTGACTGCTGGTAGCATGGCGGTTCAAGTTGATAATGTACAACTTACCTCCAACATGGCCACCAACTCAGACTTTGAGATGCCCATCCTGTCGCGGTCACTGCTGTCGACAACATAGATGACTGCGTCTGTGTTTGAGTAATAACACCGCCAGTAGGGCCTGTGCAGAACCGAGAGGAATAGAAAGAGAGGATTAGAGGTTGGCAGATGCTGCAAAGAGGTTAAACAGAGAATTCATCCGTTTGAATAGTAAGGCTATAAAAAAGGTTAGCATGATGGAAAACTGGATGTTTGAATAAGGAAAACCGTTGAAGTCCCCATAGATACGGACAGTTTGTTTCAGAAACCAGAACTGAGCCTAATCTAGAGAATGCAGACAAAGCAACAAACTGTTTGGAGCCAAGTTTTTGTTCTTCATGCACACATTATAACAAATTCAGAACAGCAACCATCCGTCACGCCTACCTGATACTTGTCTGCCCTCCCAGATCCCACACCTGGAACTTCAGGTTCTTGTATGTGACTGTCTCGACATTGAAGCCAATTGCTGCACAGAGAAAACATCAAATTGGGTACAGTGATTGTATGAACCAGATTATTAAAACAGGCTTATCTGGATGTACATTACGATCTGTTTTGGTAATTGCAGCAATTATGATATCTACTGCAAAATGTGCAGACATCCTTTTTCCACTTGAATTAGTATTTCTATTTTCAGAATAAGGAATGTGAAACATATCTTTGCAGAAACATGCGGAACCTTCACTTTTGCAGAGAATAAATATATATAGAGGATGAGCACAATACTGGTACTACATTTGGTAAGTATTCAGAAATATTCCTGTTAAGAAGCTGCGGCCTATTAGACCTATCCATCATCATAGCCTAAAGTTAAGGGTCTAAAATAACAGCGAACAAACTACTGTTGTTTAATCACCTGAGGAAACCGATTTATAAAAGGGGCTGTACTAGCAAGACCAGAATATACGTCGCTTCTGTCCAGTCAAACCACTTCAAAACAAGAATGGTAACCAAACTGGTTTTGTTTGTTTGTGAAGAATTCAACAACTGTTGTCTGCAGGCTTACTGATTGACAGCTTTTTCTTTCCACTCATTGTACATACATACATTGTTCTCACACTACTCTGGTAAAATGTCATGGGTGCATGTCATGAAGGAAGAGGCCAAGATATGATAAGGAAAAATACCACAACCGCCTGGTATTACAACGCAAACAGATCTAAGAGGAAGTTACATACTGGGAATTGTGGTGACAACCTCTCCAACCTGCAGCCGGTACAGGATGGTCGTTTTTCCTGCGCCGTCCAAACCCAGGATCAAAATCCTCATCTCCCTTGAGCCAAACAGGCCCGAGAAGAGACTAGAGAAGAAACCACCTGAGATAAACACATGGGGGAGGAAATAAATGTTCACATAGTTCTGGATTAGTGACTTTTTGATCATTTATCAACTACAGACTGTAAACCAACAAAAGATATAGTTTAGGAAAACGATACATGTTAGCTTTCCTACAGCTGTAAGTAACTAATAACCAGGTATTCTATTGATTTGCATTAGTTTACTCAGCAGTTTAGCAGATATTAGCTTAGCTAACAATAACTTTCGCACGGTGGACTTAGCTAAAAACCGACAGAGGTCATGTTTTATGAGCTATATTATCAATGTTCGTGATTAGATATTTTCGCTAAACTGGAAGAAAGACTTGGAAGAACTGTCCACACCAAAACACACAGTATCCACAGCAAATTGCTAACCTGACGTTAGCTAAGTCAGCTAGCTGGCAACAGTCACAATGCGTGTTAAGTGAAGCAGACAAAAACGGAACCGAGCTGTACATGTGTGTTAAAAACTCACACACAAGTACTCCAAAGAATGGAAAACGTAAAAATAAAAGCATTGATAACTTAAGTACTCACCCATTTTAATAAGACTACGAGTCTTGTATCACCAATTCGGTGGAAGTCAGGTTGGACAGGCACCTTCTTCCGTGTGGTGACGTGTCGCTGAATGATGTCATCCCCATCACTAGGCTAAATTTTGTGTCACTACATTCAACACATCATATATACGCAAAAATAAGAGACAGAACGGAAAATAACGATTAGATAATTTATACATCAATATTTTTTACATTAGCGATTCACATTACTGTTCAATAATTTTAATTTTAATGGAAAGTGCGGTTGGTTGGTGGAAGATTGAGTATGAGCGTGGATTACGGGGTACATTCAAGAAGGAAAACCGTATTCACGTTCACAAACGTTGGCGAGCTATTGTTGGCGTGGGGAATTTGACAGAAGGGGTGAAGTGTTTTGAATGCAACTCTTGTTGAACGAAGGAGTTGCCCTCAACAGCATCAAATTTATGATCTCCCAGAAAAGGAAGATTTCAAAGCCCAATGTAAAAGCTGCTAAGCATACCGTTGATTTGACGCAACATTAAACGTTTTGAACATTTTTGAATAACTTCATAGTGCGGCGATTGCTCTGAGCTGTAATTATCTACGGATGGACCTGGTGCCTGTCGGCTGATATATCATTTGCTATCCGCGGTGAGACTGACGAGGTGGGACCGCCGACAGGATGGTTGAGCGGTCGGACCGAGCCCCTCTGCTGGACTGGGAGGAGGTTCCATCCGCGGAGAAGCCCGAGGTGGAACCGACGGCAGTACAAGCCAAGGACCGACTAGCGAGCCCCTCCAACAGTCGTGCATCATCAGGATCCTCCGCACCGGGGTCTGGGTGGAGCAGCGGTCCAGGGGGTCCTGCTCCCAGCAGGTCTGTCTCCAACGCAGACGGCTGCGGCGCCCCGCCCGCGACCTCCATCACACAGACTGGCACGGATGAAGCGCTTCATCCCGACAAGGTGGAGCATCTCTCGGATTCAGGACCGAGGGAGGTACCGTTGGAAGACAGAATGGTGAAATGGGAGGAAAAGGACCAGATTGTGTCGGTCTTTGTGGTTACATTCAACACCAGATCAGGTGGGACATAAACAATATTCAACCTGAAATTATGATTGTTATATTAGTTGAAATACAAAGACTTTGAGTAGATGGAGGTCTGTTTGTGGGGAGAGGAAAAATAGGTGCACCGCCTGTCTGCCACAGCTTGTCATACAGGTGTGGCTGTTTCTGACCTGGCTTTAAAGAAATAATTAAAAAGCCACAGCAGTCTAACTATAGATCAGACAAGCCCAAATGTCAAGATGAGTTCAGTGATCAATCAGCCTAGGGATTCTGCAGAGTTGGCCCATTCATTTTTTATGAGTGCCATGTTAAAGACCGATTGAGCCCCTGTGAAACAGAAGCAATCCGAATAGGTTTCTCACCAAGAGTGATAATGCATCAGGTATCATAGCACGGAATGGCACTAATTTAATTGTGAAACAGAAGCTTTTCTTCAGGGCGGAGCTTTATGATGAGTAGTGAACCCCTTATAACCAGGCTTTCTTTGATTAAATGCTCAGTGGGAGGTTCTCTACCCCAACACCACTTCACACAGCCTCAAACTGACGCCAACATTAGAGAAACCGAGTTTCAATTCCTTGTCTGTGCATTCCTCGACTAGTGAGATGATGCCAAATGTCAAGACCCGTGCTGGAGTTCATATAATCATATATGAGGATATTATAGATCTCAAATAGTTGTGTCTCATCCCTACTATTGACGGAATAACCTTCATGATCACATGGCCAACACTCCAAAGTCAAAAGTAACTGGGAGACCTTGAAATCTTTAAGATTAGTTTAAAAACTGCACTTACGATTATGTATAAAGCTGAAAGCAAGCTTGGATTGAATGTGAATATTATTTCTCAAGTACTTAAGTATTAAGAGCTTCATGAAACATCACAAAGCATTAAATGGCACTTAATACTTCAATTCAATGCCGCCTGTTTAAAGTGGCAATAGAGCATCTTTGGTGTTCGGCCGCAGGTGTCTCTTCACTCAGTGGATGAGACAGACCTGCAGCTTCAGTATGACACCCCATCAGAAGACATTTGTGCACCATCTCCACTGACTGATACAAGTAGCTAATCATTTGATTGAAAACAACAGTGGCTGAGTCACTACTTCTATCTCGCCGCTTTCATCAGACGATGTTTGCTCAGCTGCTGCTCAAAGGTCAGTTCTCGGCTGACACAATGAATTGTAAGGAATCCAGTGAGGCTCTGTTGTTTCATGAACCTTGAAATAAAATCGTGATGATATTGACAGACTCTTCCTGTATCTGCATGTGTGTCTAATAGTCTTTATTGGATGTTTGTGTGTGATAGGCAACATGTTGGAGTGGTGCCTGCCCAAAGACATGGACCTGGAGGGAGTTGAGTTCAAAGCCATTGCAAGCGGCTCCCACCGAGTCACCACAGACTTCATGTGAGTGTGTATGCAGGGTCAGTGTGAGCATTTAATCATCTGTAATGAGAGTAAATAGCCCAGTATATCAACAGCAGAGGAATGGGTTCACATTCTCTCTGACTTAGGATTCAAACCAGGGGAGAAAGACAATCTGAAATATTAGGATGCAGCCCCATATCCTCCCCTGGCAGGACGGAACAACAAAAACTGTTGCCTGGCAAAAAAAAAAAGAAAATCTCAGCCATCTGGCAGTGCCGATGCTTCTGAGTCATGGCCGGCTTTGTCCATCTCCCCTCCCCTCTGTCTGCAGCTACTTCCGGAAAGGCAACTACTTTGGCCTGGCCTGCTTCGCCAACATGGCTGTGGAGAGCACGGTGGAGAGAGGAGCGAGGATGAAGTCGGTAGGGATCCTGTCTCCTTCCTACACCCTGCTCTACCGATACATGAGCTTCCTGGAGCACCAGGTCAGGTAAGAGTGAGCCAGACGCAGATGCCATGAACATTATAGACTTAAAGAGAAGGCCGTAACTATTTTATATTTTCATTTTTTGAGGTATCCTTGCAGTCAGAATGTTGAAAAATGCACATCACAATTTTCAATAGCCCCACGGTGACACATTTAAAGTCTTTCGTAAGTTCTTCCAGAACTTATTATCCATGTTGAGTTGAGAGATGAGGCTGAAAGTTAAAGATATTCCGTTTACCACACGAAGAGAAAAGCTGGATATCTTCACATCTGAGGTGCCACAAGTGATTAGAAGACTCTTAATAAAACGTGTTTGTCAATATCAACATCATCAGTAAAACAGCATGACCTTCAATACTTAAGGGTCAACTAGTGCACGCAATTATCTGTCACTCATCTATATCTTCCAAACAAAATGCAGACTTTTTAAACTTGTAAAATAAGTCCAGATCTGAAAAGTGAAGCTGATGTAGAAGCTCCTTAGTTTTTAAAAAACCTCGATCTCCTTCCTCAACAATACACTTTCATGGTCCTCGGTTAATAATTGGGGGTGTAAACGGGGCCCCTGTGCTCCAGCTTTCCGTCCCAAGTGTTGTCTCACCCGTCACACTTCCTCATCAGCGGCCCTTTGAACACACAGCTCTCTTCCCTCCCTCTCTCCCCCTGCTTTCCCCCCGCCACGGTTCCCACACTCTGGCCTCCAGTAATAGAGCACTCATGCTCCTTACTTAAACCCGCCACAGATTTCCCTTCAGCTGTGGCGGCCGTCTGTTTCCTTCATAAAGGGCTCACTGTTGGTCATAAGGTGATGTTAATGATCATCTGGATCTTCCTCCCTCTCATTCATTGTCTTGTCCTTTCCTGGCACGTGCAGCTAATGGAACTCATTAGTCTGACTGAGAAATGGGAAAAATGCTCCGAAGCATACACATTTGTATCCTACGTTTTTGGCGCAGAGAAACTGCCTGCATTGTGTCCAGAGCAGCAATTAATCCTCAGAGAAACACACTATACAAACTGTACATGAAGCTCTGATTCTTTTATCAGAGTTGGATTTAAAGAATAGAACTTTTCTGATTAACTGACCCCTTGAATCCATCAGATTTAATCTACTCCATCTGGATTTATTGAACCAATAAATTAAAATAAAATGCAAATTAGATACATTTGTTTCATTACATATCAGAAATATTCATCAAATATTCGTGACAAGTCATCAAACTTCCAGATCAATTATTGGTCAAAGCATTTTGAACCAGACTTGCCCCCAAGGCTTCACTAGCAGCCAGCTCAGTAAACTTTGGGTGATTTTATAACTGATTCCAGGCAGACGGACCTGCATACCTAAAGACTATATTTCCAATTGGGACGGATCGTAGGAGGAATACCTGGGGTGAAAAACACCCCGTACCTTTTCGGCAGATAAAGACTTGTATTTTTTTTTGTTCATCTTTTATTCTGAAGTTCTACACGTCTGTGTTTTACATCACTGGGTGTGGCTCTGTGCTCTGCCTCAGGCTCCAGCTACAGTCTCCAGGCCACTACTCTCCCCTGGAAGCCTTCTATGAAGACAAGAGAGCACTTCTGCCCCCTGGTGGTGAAGATGCTGTTACTGCTTGTCCAGCCAACGCCTGGGGAGCTGTAATCAATCACAGCATGCACCCTGAAATGAAGGTAGGAGTAAGGTGTCACATCCAGCATCGATAAAACTGCGATCACAGTTTGGGCCTTATACACCATGTATGTTGCTCAGTAACCTCTGTATCTGAACACCTTTTGTACCAGATCACCCACCCGGCCGGCTGTATGTCCCAGTTCATCCGCTTCTTTGGGGAGCAGATCATGGTGCTGTGGAAGCTGGCGCTTCTCCGACGACGCATCCTCATCTTCTCCCCTCCTCCTGTGGGTGTGGTCTGCTACAGAGGTGAGGAACATCTGGGTTTGAGTTAGACTGAGGGATAATCTCACTGAATGCTCACCGACGTTTTGAGATGGAAGTCATCCAAGGACTTTACACAATATTATTCAGTCTCTGGAGTACATGCAGTTCCTCGCCAGCTGTATCACACCTCATGGACACTCATATCCTGTGTTGCTCTCTTCTCTCCCACACTCGCAAATTTTTGGTCTAATTTTACCCTGGTTCTTCTCAGTGTACTGCTGCTGTTGTCTGGCAAATATCTCCATCCCCGGGGTTGGTGTGGCCGTGCCCGAGTTCCGCCCCTTCTTCTATGTGAATGTGGCCGATATCAGTGCCCTGGAGAATGAGCTCTCATACGTCGCATGTGAGTGGGTGCTTGAAACAAGCTTAACGTTTGCAGAAAGGCACAATTGAAAGAAGATATTTGGTCTGACACGGGAAAGATCTTCATGTGAGATCTTGTGTATTTCTCAGGTACTACTGAGAAGATCTTTGAGGAGAAGAAGGATCTGTATGATGTTTACGTAGACAATCAGAATGTAAAGACCTACAGAGATGGCCTGAAGCCTCTGCTCCGCATCAGCACTGCGGACAGGGAGAAATATCGCAAACTTACTGAGCAGAGGTAAGTACAACCACCTACAAACAAGCATCTACAAACACATCTGGCCTATGTAACTGGATACATCATATTCTGCTGTGTGTGTGCAGGCAGATGCTGCTGTACTCTCAGGAGGAGAATGGAGACTGTGTGTCCAGTGAAGAGGATCTCTTTATTCTGTGAGTAGAGATGATTAATTCAACCAGCCAGTCTGGTAACTACACTGTTGCAGACACAATTTGGTCGTTTTATGTGGTCCCTGAAGTACCGTCAGCACCAGTGTCAGTTAGAAACTTAACATGTGATTCAGGAGGTAATGAGCCTAGCAAGATCCCCTGAACTCTCTGCTCCAGTTATTGCATCTGGCGTAGTGCAGATTACTCCTTTCCCTAGCTGCATGGATACGTTGCTGAAAAATAACTCAGACACTTAAAGGCACTGAATCGCCTTATTTCTCTGTATACCAAGGTTTTTCTTGGAGCAGAACAACAGGATTTTCCAGACGCTGAGCGAGGTGGCGGGAAGTCCTGATCCCACACTGACCCAGGAGAGTGTGAGGGCCATGGGCCTGGATCCTCACGGCGACAGGCTCTTCTTGCTCCACCTGCTGGAAATCTACGGCTACGACACCCTGCTGGTGTCGGACCAGCTCTGCTGCAGCTGAGAGACAACGGGCGTTCCCCCTTCCATCACTGCTGGTTTCATTGAGCCAACTCTAAATGCTGCACCTACTGGATTCTTGGAGGCTTCAGGACTGTTTTGACCCTCCAGAAAAATCTCTGGCATAACTTCTCTCATTGTATATCTCCCTGTGCTTCTTGTGTTCGCTGTGGTTCCGCTCACCTGCAACCTGATGGTAAAAGCAACATGTGGTCATTCCTACTTGATGCAGCCTCCTGGAGATAAAAAAAAAAAAAAGATTTCTCACACTTGAGTGACTTGATACAGATGCAGCATTCGAACACTGAGCAATCTGAAGATCATGGAGGTTCGATCCCAGGATGACCCAGAACTGTACTGCCAGCAATTTAGATGGACACAGATTTTGTGTCAACAAATCATCTACTGAAGGTTGATGTAGAGAAATGAGGGACAGGCGTCCTGTAAATGATCCAGGTTTGGCTCTCTGCGAGTGTTGCCATCCTTGTATGAAGTGCTGGATTTAAACATCTTTTTTTAAGTATCATGTTGTTATTATTAGCAGGTCAATCCATCTTGTTTTTTTTTAAGTATGTATGTATCTATGACTCTTATTGCAACAAACAACCAGTTGATGGATAATTAAGTATTTCCTTTTAATGTTATAACAATTTTTTGAGAGCTTAAGACCAAATCAGGCTTACAAATGATTCCCAACAGGCTAAAATAATGGTCATGGTGGACATAGAGGCGTGTTGAATTAGCTTATTTGCACACTAATTGTCAGCTGGGCCTCCAGCTCAGAGGAATAAGTCGTTACAAAGACTCTGTCAAGTCATGTTAAGTGTCAAGATAAACCCAGGCTCACGGGGTTTGTTTAAAAACAAATAAATCTGCAGAAAATATCATATCACAGCAGCATATAATATAGATTTTTTCTCCTTCAGCAACAAACAGAGGTTGACAGGGGAGTTGTATTATAGATGCAGAGGAAATGTGACCAAATAGATGTTATGATTTGGGAAATGGAAGAGAATCATAAAGCTGCATAATCAATTTTGGCCACTAGAGGGCAGAAAACATAAAAGATTCACAGCTACCAGATCAGTAGATAAAGTTGTTGTGGCTAACATGCAAATAATTGCCTATTTATTTAACCAGCAGACAAGGAACTACAGTATATTAGCATTTATTGCTGGATGATACTCTCCCTTTAGCTCTGCTGTTGTCTTCACTAGATCCTGGGGGAGACGTCTGACGTCTTTAGTGACTTTCAATCTCTAACTGGCTGCCTACTTTCCCTATATGCTGTTTGGTGCTCGGCAGCGGCAAACAGAAGGTTAATACTGAACTTCTTTCTGAAAACAGCTGTGAAAAAAAAGCCAAAACTAGCAAAAAAAGAGCCCTAGAATCTGAGTAGAGCTACAATCATTCAAGTAAATAAGAAGAAAAAAATACTGTTTAAAACAGCTTTTAGAAATGTTCTTCTTGGGCAAGATATTTTAACTTCTCAGCATTCTAACATCCTTATATCAAAATTAGTTTTGTCAAAGTTTAGGGACTTAGTGGCCACCACTGTATGAACTTGTCAGAAACGTGTGCTTCTGAGAAGGATGTTAATCTGATGCTTTATTCACTTGCTGGGCTTTGACACAAGATTCACCGTCACCTTCTGCTTTACACTAATAATCCTTGTGAAATACATTTTTATTTATTCATGTTGTTTAGTTTAACTGTGAATCATTGCGTGTATATATTCATTTTGCTGTGACTTTATCTGTGATGAAATGGGATCAGCTGAATGTGTTTTCTAAGGCAATTATGATCCCATGAAGCCTCTCTGTAAAATCACTGGAAACTGTCCCGCAATTTATGTGTTTAACCGTCCGCTGTGAAGAAAAACATTCTTGGGCACATTTTTCATGTCACATCACATGGCACCTTAGACAACCTTTGCAAGGCTGAATCTTTTTAGTAGAAGACAGTCTGACTCATGTTAAAACACTTTATTTATATTACTGTAAACCATGTCAGAAATAAAGTGCGACACCACTTGTGAGGAAAACAGTTGTCAGTTTGAATGTTGCATATAAAATCTTTGATCTCCACGATTTCTTCTCTAAATTTCCTTCATCTAATTGTCTTTCCATATGTGGACTCTCTTCATGGAGTCTGAACTCAAAGGCTCAGGTGCGGTTTTCCTTGTTGCCATTGACTACAACCACTGATGCTGTCGCCAGAGCCAGTCAGGCACGCTGGTATCCGGCCTGTCGCGGCAACTTTGAGAACAGCAAGCCAGCGCTGCTTAAGGTCCAAGCCATCGCAAAAGAATGTGTGGGTGGTTCTGGATTGGCTCAGACTGAAACAGGACTGACCTTGGAGCTCCTGAGGGGAATCCTCCACACTGCAGCCCAGTAGAGGTATACTGCAGAGGGGCTTCACATCCTGGAGATATGGAGGTAGAGGCGAGGGGTTGAAGGAGAAGACTCAAGGTTTTGTATTGAAAAACATGCATTTGTTTCATAACAATGTGTGGATGCAGCAGCAAAGCATGGTCTTCTTTCTTATAGACATGTGACTTTCACATGATGACAGTGGGGTTTTTTTCCTCCACAGGCAGGACTCTACCTGTGAAGCAGCATACAGATGGAGGACTGGGGGTTCGGTTCTGGGAACATTAGACCACACCCGCTGCCAAGTCTTGGGATGGTCTCCGTACTGCAGGAAGCCGCTCATCACGCTGCCACTGGACACTGGAAATGCCTCCAACTGAGACAAACACACACAATCATCATGTCAGACCTTACATATACGTTTTGTGATTTTAAATCTTAATCTCTAGTCATGATGATCACCTCCAGTAATCTTCTCTTCTTTCGCTCCACCCTGTCCCCTCCCTGTCCTGTCAGGATGGAGTAGCAGGCTTTACACACTTTGTTCAGCTTATTGCCATCATACTCTAAAGCCACTTTGTTCTCCGAGCACTTCCAACACACCACCTGAGGGGGCAGAGAGAGCGACACACTAATGAGCTGTTATGTTTTCTCTTCTTATATAATGATACACGCATCATGTGACTCACACAGCCGCAGGCCCGGCAGTGATGTCTTCGTCGGGTCAACGCGTTGAAAGGCTCCTGGCATTTCATACACATGGTCACCTCGTTGTCCCTGATCCATCGAGGGGCACGTCGACCGAGCTCCTCTGTCTGTAGAGCACATGACCGTCACAGTCCTTCCTAGTCATGATCCCAATGCCCCAAAACAACTGGTGTCAAACTCACTGGTTCTTCCACATTCAGTTCCTTAGAAGCCAACTTGAAGCTCTCATTTTTCCGCTGAAACACACCGATAGCTTCCTGAATCACCTGGAGATAGAACTTCCTTTAGAAAACCCAGTTGACATGATTTAATCTTTCCTTAATCCATGTTACAATTAAATGTGTTGCAACAAAGTGCATTAAAAACACCCGGATACCTTTATCCACTCGTCTCGGTCTTGTCCAGAGCTTTGAAAAAAACAAGAAAACAATGAATTAACCTTGGCAGAGTTGATATCATGAGGCTGAGCTGACATGTAACACAATAACTCATACAGACACACACACAGACCTTGTCTGCAGCTCAAGGGTCTTCTCCTTCCCTGACACCTGGAAGGTGTATGGATGGTCATCATTGGTAGTTTGCTGCACCTGCATGCCATCCACTCCTATCCTGCACCGGACTGTGAGACGTTGCCCAACTAGGCTGAATTTAGGAGTGCAGCACAGCAGAAAGTTGTTGAACTGTGGAGAAAAGTTGCACTTAAAAATGAACTTGGTTCCTTCTATCAGGCAGGGCTCAGCTCCTCCCCCTCTCTTGTATCCGTTCATCCATGCACATGAATGATCTCACCAGAAAGAGGTGCCTCTCCATTGCTGAGGTGTTCCTGGCAGCAAGCTTGAGCAGACGACCTTCCCTGAGAAACTCGTTGGTTGGATTGATAACTTCCTCCTCTCCAACCATCTCATAGATCTCCAGCAGCCGCTTGAGGCTCTCCTACAGGGAAATACAGATACAGTAGCTGGAAACTGAAGCGTATGGACTCCTGGCTGTATGATATGACCGTATCACATGAGAAAATACATTAGTCAATTTCATTAGTCTTATTATTACGATGACAAAGATGCAGAACATTTTGTCAGATTCCAATAAGAGTTGTAACAGAGGTCAACTTAACTGTTCAACTGTTGTTTTAATTGATAGAATGCTTTAACCTTGACATTAAGATCACATTAATACACAATACAATCTGTGTTTTATGACAGAGGTGAAACCTTACTTAGAACAACGGTAATGATGCATGTTATGGTAACGTACAGCTTTGTGAATGGCGATGTTTGAGTGGGAGGCGGCCATGGAAATTGTCTGCAAGGATTCTGTGGGAGGAGAAAAAGCAAGAGGTGGCATCAGAATCTGATAGACACAGATCAGAATGAGACAGTGTACGTGTCCATTTCTGAAGACACCATTGTTGCTCAGGTTAGTAAAACTCACTCTCAGCGAGCTCATAATCTGGGTTGTCCTCAGGCAGTTTCCTCAGGTAATCCCGAAGCAGCATCTCATAGCGTGGAACCCTCTGGACCGGTTCCAACATGTGATGCTGCAGAGTGAGACTGCCACATACCTCTTGACTCTAAAACAAACAATAAATATTTAACATCCCACCCAGAATGAAGTAAGGGAATCGATCTACACACTTCTTAATGGGTCTGACCTGTATGTCCTGGATGATGTTTCTAAAAGCAGAAGAGCGCTCTGTCCATGTTCGCACCAACTCTATGGCCTGGTCGAAGTTTTTGACGTAGTCAGCATACATCCTCAGGTAGGGTGCATGTTGCAGCAGAACATAACCCAAGCCTGGGTTCTCACACCTGGGTTTGGAGGAAGAGGGAAGGGTAAGGATGTGAAGAGATGTGAAGTGATTCAGACTGTAAAAAAGGTGATGACTTTCAGCTTTGTTTGTGTAAGATGTTGTGATCCTGTTTTAAACACTAGAGAAAATTTATTCTGTCTGCAGAGGGGAAATGAAAGAGACGCCAATTTCCTCATTACAAGTCAGCGTGAAAATACCTGCATCATGTTATATTGCTTCAAAGCCATCATATGAAGTATTCTGGTTGCAACAGCTTCCACATTGATGCTCTGCTAGACATCTACTGCAGACATCTTCTACTCTCTGGCCTTCAAACTCATATTGCTGCTGCAAAAATCAGTGGCTGTAAACATACGCCAAGCTGCGTTTGACTTCACATAGGAAGCGGATTTTCTGACAGCAAATATACGCTTTGATGGACGGGATTAAGATGGAAGTGTGTTTTGTGATATAAAGACGCACCGGCGGTTGATGCAGTTTTCCAGGTCAGGTAGCAGGAACTGACTGTGGAAGGAGTAGATAGAGGAAGTGTTGGAGAAGATATTTCTTATCACCTCAGGAGGAAATGAACCGCGACCTGCCTCTTCTGTCAGGTGTAAGCAGAACACCTGTGGTGGGAGTTAGACGGGCAGGATATGCTCATTAATCTGCCCACTGCATTGACAGAAACATTTCAAATATGATTCAATTTGTTTTATGACAAACTTTCTACAAGGGCACTTTCCTTTTATTAATCCAGATTACTGCACTGACCTGGTCGAGCAGGTGGAGACGAGCCACGTAGGCCCTCTCCGTCTGCAGGAGTTCATTGGCGATCTTGAACAAGTTCTCCTCTGTGTTCTCTTCCTCATGCGGCTCGTCTTCTCCCGTCTCCTTCCTCTTCTCAACCTCCTCAGTTTGTTCACTGTGAGAGTCCCTGTGATTGATCCCATCCTCTGGAGTTGCCTTAGTCCACTGGCAGGAAAACTTGGAGCCAAATCCTAAAGGTGTATTGCCTTCTTCATTACAATTAGATCCCTTCCCATTTACTTTGCCTTCTCCCCCCGGCACTGTGCTATCACTCCGTCCTCGGGAATGATCTTTGCTACTGCTTGACGGATGAGGAACTGCTTCATCTGTGCTTTGATTGAGTCTTTGGTTCTCTGGTGCTTTGACGGTGATGGCGGGGACGCAGCAGTTTGGGGATTGCAGCAGTTTCAGAGGAGAGCGTTCAGGAGGTTCAACAGAAATTCTGTAAAAACACAAAGATATTGACACTGAAAATACAAGTAGACATTCAGGATTATCTGGTGTCTATTTAGTCCAACCTGTCCAACCTGCTCTTATCCAAGTAAACGATTAAGTTGGGCACACTCAGAGACTTCCCCGTCCTCTTCTCTTGTCCTTCCATCTTGCTGCTTGGGTTTCTGTGTAGTCCGAGCCACGATTTAGAGCTCTTAGCAGGGGTGTAACTCCCCGACCTTCCCTGAACAGGGCTTGGGGTCCGCAGCTTTACTGTTAGAGGACTACAGTTTCTTGGGGACAACTTAACAGGGCTCGGTGTTCCTTCTCTCAATGGGCTACAGTTCTGAATGTCTCTTTTACCTGGACTCGGAGATCCTAAAACTGGACTTGCATGCTTTGGGATCACCTGAGAATGCCTGCAGGGGCTTGTATGTGCTCCGGGTACTCTTTTAAAAAAACTGCCTCCCCCTCCTCGAACAGGGCTTGGAGAGCCTCGACAGGTCTGGGTCGGGCTAACAGAGAAAACAGATAGTCCACAACCTCGGCTAGGATTCTGGTCTTCTTCTGTGCCATTAAATAGTTGAGGTGAAGAACGACTGTGTGCTTTCTCTTGTGCTGCTCTCAGAGGAGTCTGGAGGTGAGCCGGTTTAGGAGGCACTGCAAGGAGATATTGAAGTGTGGTTCATTAGCTGATGAGTGATTACTGTGCAATGTCTTGAAGGTTGAATATGGTGAAAGCATCAGAATGGATCTACTGAATAGATGTATGAAGGGTATTGGACTTCAGTTTACCTTGTGGTTTGAAAGGGGATCTCTTCGCCGGGCTTCTTATGTCATCATCAGCTGCACCGTGTTTAGTGTTTGGTCCTGATGCACACATCGTTTCACAAGCATGGCCACAGCTGTACGAGCCACACACTCCACCGCTCACTACTGAGGGAAATACACACAGTCATTACATTCTGTTCAAGTAAAACGTTTCTCCACGCGTCTCCACACTTGTTTACCCTTTTTAGGCTTTAACAAAGTTATGCTGGATAAATTCTTTTAAAAACAGACATGAATATACTGTGTAAACTTGTTAAGTTTGAGACTCTGATGTTGTTCCTGGATTGCAGTGGATGTTTTTGAACCAGCAAGCCTTCCTTGTTGGTTCAATGCTGTTTTCAACCAGCACAAAGACTGTTCGACCTCCTTTCTTCACACAACTCTCTGCTTTGAAATTATGTAACAGATTATTTTCCTACCTGCAGTTTTATTCTCCAACTTATACAAGAATTTCCCTCGGGATAAATAAAGTATCTACCTACCTACCTACCTAGATGTTCCATTACTTGAAGAACAAAGTAAAGCCCCCCCAGGCTTTTGCTGAAGCGTGTGAGATTCGATGGTCATGTGGAAAAGGCTAAAGGCTACTTTCTCAACAATGTAAAACTTCTGCTTTCTTACTTCTGTCTTGTCCGTGGCGGAGAGGAAACATTTCCCCCCCGTTGAGACCCACGCAGCACTTTCTAGTACCGATATCCAGACATGACTCAAAGAGAAGGAACCTCGTTGAATGGCTACAAGTTAGTTTTCTTACCTAAAGTAATATTTCAGCACTTAAATCTCCAATGAAAAGCAAAACCTATTGTTTAATAGTGAAACAATGTCAAACTATTCCTTTAATATGTCTCTTTGTCCATGTTTTAACATCCCTTTTGCAAAAGAAATTCTTTATTTTCATGTTTACAAAAACGAATTCACACAATTACAGAGTGTCCTGTTTTGTTTCCACAAGACAGCTTCCTCAAGACACTGCTTGATTTGATACACCAAGCCAAAGAATACGGTTCATTATAAAAGGTCCTAGTGATGGACGGTACAATTGAATCCTGAATGTGACAGTACCATCGGAGCAAGAGACTTAAACTTTGGTGGAAGTCTAAACAGATCCCTTTGCTCCCCCTGAGGAACAGTATGGCTTTGTGTGTGTGTGTGTGTGTGTGTGTGTGTGTGTGTGTGTGTATTGGCAGTCCGCACTGACCTGCTCACTCTGCTACACGGCGACAGATGGAGAACTAGCAGGGAGACGGGTGTGGTTAGAG
>CAAKHC010004025.1:21904-32662 GCA_901007825.1 Macroramphosus scolopax | reverse complement strand
CCTGAATGTGACAGTACCATCGGAGCAAGAGACTTAAACTTTGGTGGAAGTCTAAACAGATCCCTTTGCTCCCCCTGAGGAACAGTATGGCTTTGTGTGTGTGTGTGTGTGTGTGTGTGTGTGTGTGTGTGTGTGTGTGTGTGTGTGTGTGTGTGTGTGTGTGTGTGTGTGTGTGTGTGTGTGTGTGTGTGTGTGTGTGTGTTGAAAAACTAATAGACACACAAGCAAAGTCCAGGCTGAATCAGGGGAAAGAGATTTCAGTACTATAATCCAACAAGCTAATAAGCAAACAGGCACCAACTGTGTGCGTGCAAAATTCTAACTCATGCACAAGCACCAAGAGCAAGATGTACAAAAGGTTTTACACACACAAGCTGATCTACACTAAGATAGCATTTAGTGATGTAAACCACTCACAATAAGGAGGGCTAATGTGCTGGCCTCCTTCTTGCAGTAATGTTTGGACAAAGAAGGCTTTATATTGAATTTCCCCTCAGACTGCTGACCGTTTGGACTTCATTGGTCACTTTTTTCATTGATTCGATTGGGTAATAAATCCATATCTGATGATAATCTTGTTAGTGCGAAGGTCTCAGAACACAGACAGTTGCTATGACTTACAAAAATATTTACTCTTACATGTCTGCAAGTGACTTGTGTATTTCTGGATCATGTTTCCCCCGCAGTGATTTATTTAAAATACACTGCTCATTAAAAAAAATGAGCCACAAGTATTTGTAGAGTGAATAGTAGATTAAACAGCACCTCAAAGTATATATAGTCAATACTTCTGGCTTTCGTTTTATGAATTATAAACCTTAACTTTAAATGCATGTCATATTCAAACATTATGGTTAATAATTAGTGTCTTCTTGGTGACCAGCTGAATTTAAATACAATCCAAAAGAACGATATTCATTACATAGCATAAAGGAGGTTTTCACTGAATGTCAGAAAGATTGTTTTAGTGTTTTCGGTTATACGAATGTAATACTTCAAACGGTCTGAACGTGTATTAGATAAAATGTGAGTATTAAAAGCACCTCACCTGTATGCGAGGCCTGACCATCTACCGCAGCACCTTTAACCTTCCGCCTCACCGCCACTCGTCGGAACTCCTCCGTGTCACGGCTGCAGTTCAGGTTCAAACTGTGCCTCTTCTTCAGGTCGAACATCGTGACGGAGGCTTCGGGTCAAACTTCAGGCGGTGTTTTTCGAAGTGACAGTACAATTTAAGAGCGAACGGTTGTGTAAGAGCAGAGTGCAAGTGACCCCGAGGCAGTTCACAACGAAACACAGCGGGAACTTACGTGACGTCAGTACGCAGCAATTACTGAGCCCCTCCAAAACGCTACTGCGATAAGCCCCGCCTCTAATTGAAATACCGACAAGGATATTGGAGGAAATCTTAAAGAGCGACAGCTGATAGGTCGTCTCTCAAAGACCCATTGGACGACGATTGACCAATCAGCTCACAGAAATAATAGACATAATACTGACATGCAGCCAATGTTTGCTGGTTCACATTATAAAAAAATGGACTCCTTTTGCCTTTTTACTTTTGTCAGGAATGCAAAATGTCAGATCTAATGTTTCAGAAAAAGCCATTCTCTGGGTAAATTGAAAATCAGCTTTTCGCTAACAGAAAACGCACACAATTTTCCAGCTATAAAGTATTAAAGCGTATTATAGTCTTTTTTTCTTTTGATTGACGAAGTGCATAATTGGTTTAAAGAGAATTATATAACTAGCATTAATAATTACTGTACTTTAAATATATTTGGCGCTATTTCTTTAAATGACAAAATGGATAATTTAATGTTTAGGGCCTCTGGTTGTCATGATGATGAAGAGTATTCATCCAGCATGCGGGAAACATCTGCCTGTTCCCCAGATGACACAGTATGCTCAGAGGGGGTTCTGCAATCCTCAGTCACCAGAGGTAATTCTTCACTCCCTTCAAGCTCCTGGGTGTCTGATTCAGCCCTGTAATTCACCTGTGTCCAACTGTTGTCCCCCAGTGTCCTGTCCCCGATGAGGATATCAACTCCCCATGTGTTCGACCCTCAGCCCACTGGAGTGAAAAAACACCTAACTGTGAAGCAGAGAAGCAGCAACAAGAAACAACATCTGCCTGATCCCCAGCTGACACAGTATGCTCAGAGGTGGTGCTGCAATCCTCCATCACCAGTGGTAGTTCTTCCCTCCTCCCAGTCTCCAGTGACTGATCCATTGTCCCCATGTCTCTTGTGCCCAATCAAAATTTTAACCCTACGTGTTCGACTTTCAGCTACCTCTTGTGAAAAACACTTCTGTTTGTGACGCAGAGACACGTGTGATGACAAGAAGACAGATTGTATCTTCTTTGAAACATCATGTGAAAACATGTTGTTATGATCTGAATTTTTAACAGAGTTGTGCTTCTGTTTGCAGTCTATCCAAGTCTCCAGTGTACAAGCTGCATGTATTGGAACATAGTGTAGTGTAATCTCTGTCATTGAAAAACAAAGTTATTCATGTATTCTATGTTGTGATTAGATTAATTGTAAAATGGTCCCTCTGTTTGCAGGCATTGTTTTTAACTATCGTCTCCCTGTTCCTCCCGGAGAGAGAGAATAGGAAACAACCTGAGCTGCAGCCAACCAAATCAACCAAAGTGCAAGTCATACGAAATGTTATTTACTTCATTCACCAAGAAAGGTATTCATTTATTCTAATTAATTCATTCTCTTATCAGAGTCTTTACAGAACTGTGCTTCTGTTTGCAGACATTGTTTATTAACTTTAATCTCTCCTTTTTCTGCCATTTGTCTTTCAGAGAGAGGACAGGAAACAACCTGAAAAAGGAACAAAAGATCAGCATGTCAACTGTTGTTTTTCCTCTCCCAGTGTGCTCGGAGGTGCTGCTGCAGCTCAGTTAAGTTCTTAAACCAACATGTGTTTGACTTTCAGGTTTGCTTTAAAACCTCGTCAAAATAACTGAGAAGAATTGATGTCACCACAATTCTGTCCTGAAACACCATCAATACCTAATGTTATTAGCTGACATTTGTCTTAAGGGGGAAGGAGACCAGGTGGAAGGAGGAAGGAGACATGGAGAGGAAGAACCCTGCATAACAAACTCTCTCATTTCTTAATAATTAGCATTTATTTGACCAGAATATAGAATTACCAACACTGAATTTGTCTTCACAATTTTATGACCAGTTATCCTGCTTCAGCTTTTTTGGGGGAAGAGAAGTGGAGACGGCAATTTGTCCTTTAAAAAGAGAAACATAGTGGAATGTGATCTCTCTGATCACAAAGAAAGGTTTTCATACAATTTATTTATTTCAGACCAAAAGTCAGGGTGTCCGCTGTTGTACATCCACGGTCTATTGTGAATACCAATGTTTTGCCAGATTTATTTTGTTTGTCTTTTATAAAACTCATTGTAAGTACAGGCACAAGCCTGATTTCAACTCCCATCTACACATTCCCTTCAATTCATCCTTTGAAAAGCTGTTCGAACCGCAAGGTTCTCGACATGGCGATGAAAGAAAAAAAAAAAACGACAAAGAAGAAGCTCAATGTCACAGACACAAGAATTTCTATTTCACAGAGGATGAAATTGAAGGTCTCACTTGTAAATCGGAGAAAAGAAAACATGTTTTATTTGCTGTTTTCTTTGCAGAAAAACACAGCAAGAAAAGTGAAATGGTTCAGATGAGGAAAAAACATCATTATTACGGTTGTTGATGCACGGATAATGAAATTCTGAGCCGATACCAATGCATGACACGTTTAAATGAACAATCTAGCTGGATTTCGCACCCTGACAGGCGACGCGAAAGCATCACTGCAAATCTCCTGTTTAGTAACATCTCAATTCCATGTGTGACACACACTTAACATGAGGTGATACTTTGTCAAGTTTTTGTTATCATCTACACTACGCTCCTATACTATGTTTCCATTTTGAAGTTGAGGTGTTTGTTACCAGAAAAGAGACACTGTTCAATAGTGATTGAAAAACGAATTACATTACACATAAGGTTAATTTCTTTACATCAGACATTATAGAATTTCACCCTGACACAGAGTCCCATTATTCCCTTTCTCCATAATATGCCCAATCATAGACCATTATCAGGCCATTCTCTCGCTCCATTTTGTCTAACACCAGTGTCCATATCCGGATCTCCTCCACACCATTTACAGCCATGTCACTCCTCTCGGCTGCAGCCATGCAGCACGACCACAGAGAGGACTTTGTGTAAAGCTTTGTCAGTAATGGAGCGGGCAGACAATGATGATGGTTAATTGCGTGCTGGAAAGAGTGAAGTTTCATTTGTGATAACTTTTGGAAAGTTAATAAACTATCTAAAGAAAAAAAGCTGAATTTTGTGTTACCATTTGAGGGGGCCGTTGAACCTGTTGAAATTGAGATAATAAGCTTTCAAAGATAAAGAGATCCTTGAACGCTTTACCCCAAAATGTGTATGCTTTACCCAAAACATCACCTCCAATAACTGTCAAGGATGTAAGTGTAAAGAAGTGTGTGTGATTGTGTGTGAGATCCCTCATCGTTCTAATCTACAGGACCATGGACCTGTATTACTACATCCCGTCCTACAGGGGGCACCATTTACCTTTTATTCCAGAGACAGCCTGCTGTATCAGGTGGCACATGGTGATATTCAGCCAAGACAATGTGATATATAAAAATAATCTATACAGGAAGAGACTGTTTCATATAAGCTATAATTACATCCTTTTATGTGTCATCATGTTTTGGCCTGAATCCCAGAAATGAACAATTTATGACCAGCTGAATCATAATTGACCAATGTCTAGATTGACATTAATGGGGGTTGGCTTTGCCTATTTGTGGCATCAATTGAGAGCCTTTTAATGATTCCATACATCTATATGCTTCACTCTGCACTCCGGCTTCATGCTTTCCAAATAATGTATCTTTGCGTCATGTCGACGCTGGTAGTGACGATCTTGTCCACTACACTCCTCCTATCTTACCTTTCCTCCCCACTCCTCTTCAACTCTGTCATCAGGACCACAGGGATGTGATGGACTGATATTCACGAGGCAACTTTATTCAGCAGCCAGCTGTTTATTTGGGGGTTGGTTTTTTGGATGAACTAACGCGACTGTAACTGCAAACTGAGGGCGGTAAAATAGTTAAGTTTTCTTTTCTTTTCTTGAGCATCAAGTACAACTCAGCAGCCCTGCCCTGTGTTGTGTTTCCCACATGTCGCGCAAGCAGGTCGACCATGACTACAACCTCCGTAGTATGAGCAACCTGATGGGCGAGCGGTGGAAGAAAGTGAGCGATGGAGGAGAGCGGAGTCTCATCAAGGCTCCGTCCAGCGCCAGCATCAGCAGCCAGGGCGCTTCTGCCGCCAGTGCCCCGGCAGCCTCCACTTCCACCGGGGACCTGGAGAGGGCTGCTCGCAAGCAGTTCCAGCAGGATGTTACACCCGGTTTCGTCTACGTCCTGGCTGTCTTCTCCGCCCTGGGGGGCTTCTTGTTCGGGTACGACATCGGGGTGATCTCCGGGGCGATGCTCCTGCTGAAGAGGCAGCTGGACCTGAGCGCCCTGTGGCAGGAGGTGCTCATATCAAGTACTGTGGCCGCGGCCGCCCTCTCTGCCCTGCTGGGCGGCTTTCTCAACGGGCTGTTCGGCCGCAGAGTGTGCATACTCCTGGCCAGCTTCTTCTTCACCATCGGGGGGATCGTACTGAGCACCGCCCCTGGAAAGGAGGTGCTCCTGGCGGGGAGGCTCATCGTCGGAGTTGGGCTGGGTAAGATGTCTTACAGGGGCGTAGCCAACATTTTAGAAGTGAGGGGGACAGATGCCACATGGGCAAGATTTTTGTTAAATGATTTATTGAAAGATCCTCAATGAAACTTTCAAGACAACAGAAGAGAAACTTGTTAAAAATAAATTGTACTATTTACCAATTGGGGATTAAAATGTGTGATTGTGTGATGGGGCAGAGGGGTGATGTAAGAAAACTGCCCCATGTCAGCTACAACCCTGTCCTGTGCAACATCCTCTGTCCTCCTCCTTCAAAGCAACATACATTCATTGTATCGTCTCCATCCTGTGGCTTTTGTGAAAGCAAGAAAACCAATATAATGTTAGGGAGTGGAGTCGGATCTAAACTGCCATCGCAAAACTCGTTTTTAATCAAGAAGAAAATCAGTGGCATCACTAATAACGATCTCATACGTTATTCAAATCTGCTTTGACGTTTCCCTTTGCTCTCCATTAGAAAGGTCAGAGGTCCGAATGAGCTTCAGTGCCCCTTTAAAGCCTTTTACTTCCCCACACGGAATGAGTATGGTGGTCTCTCTCCCTTGTGTGCCTCAGCACTGATATTTGCAATCACTCCTAATTACACAGCGTGGACCTCTCAAGCTGCATGCCACCGGCTGTTAGATAACTTGCTGTCTTCATTATTAGCATCATTATAATCATTATTAGATTTGGTCGGGTACCATTAGGTGATAAATGGAAAACTCAATCTGAATGACAATTAAGAGGCGGCTGTGGCACCAGCGCGCCCCTTGGACACTTTAAGTGTTGTCTACTTGATGTCAGAGTTACATTTATCAGATTGTCTGGCTGGTTGCCCTAATCCTTTCGCCTTTGCACTTTCTACCACTTCCTTCCCTGCATGAGCATTTTTTATCCCCTGCCTTCTCCTTTCTCTGTCTTCATGTTCCTCCCTCTGCTCTGTGCAAGCTTTTTTTTCACACAGCTTGCCTTTTGATCACTATTCAATGTACCCCAAATTATTTATAGTGGCTGCTGTCATGAGTCACATCCCCTGTGGAAAGGGCTGTTATAACTGGCTTTCCAGACTGAGTGCTACGCTGATGGCACTTGTCCTCTGCCTCCTTTGAGAGTAGCAAGCGTTCATCTCAATGATCCATGGTATTTCAGACCATTTTTCACTCCTTAGTCAACCCCTGGAATAAGAGAGGAAGCTTAGATCCTAAAACATCTCTGAATAGAGTGAGAAGCACATTTTTCACTTCCCCTTCAGATTTGCTTTCAGACCCATTTTAGTACCATTTTTTGTGCTTTTGTAATATACTCCTGCAATTTAGATTCATGTTGTGTGATGTATAAACTAACCAGACTATAATTGATATATATTTGGTTATCTAGCATCAGAAACATGCATGTGATGAATGTCCATTGTCTGGAATAGACATCCATTAGTTACCTCCCATTATTTGCAATATATGTTTTCAGCAGTGAGAAGACCTTTGAGGCCTTGATATGTTCAGAAAGTGATATTATTTTATGGACATTCCCCTCTTTGTTGTGATAGATGAAAGGCTTATGTGAAAAAAAAAAAATCTTAGGTCAGGTATAATGAAATAGCAACTGAAACCTCGGAGACTGGCTGAAGAGAGAAAAATATCATTAAATACTTTGTGCAGTTCTGAATAGAGCAGAGGTATTGATGGTGCTGTCTGTTCTCATTTCTCTTTTGTCTGTAAAGCCTTGTCTTATTGATTAATTAAGTTTTTGAAGAAAACAGGTTTAGTTAATGACAGCTGTCATTTTCTCCGATAGAAAGATATAGACACAACAAATTACACAGATGGTTCCGATAGTGTCGATCAATAAATTTTGCCCTAGAGATGACACGCTTTTACCATAAAAGCCTTAATTACATACTGTTGATATAAAGTTTACAGGACAAAGGTTATGAACACCATTAAAAGTTGGTGGACTGAAAGCAGTTTTGACAGAAGAAGTAGTTCAGAACGCTGTCTGTCCGTCTGACCTATACTGCAACCAGCCACCAGGTGGCGATTAAGATCTTATGGCTTAATTTTTGGGCCGCTGATAAGACGCCTGTCGGAACTATTTCTATGATCTTTAACTAAAACTTGCTCGAATTTAGCAACTCTGTCCCTTTTCAGATTTCGGTTTCTATCTTACATGTTTATTTGTTTACTGGTTAGCCACAGCAGGAGGTCACTGCTGGTTTTCCACTAGCTGCGGATAGAATCGGCTGAGGTGGTTTCAGAAATTCATTTTGTTGCCAAGGTACTTAATCTTTATGTCTTTACTCGTCTTGCAATCTGAATTTGTATAGCTCTTTCATCCCAACTTAGTTTTTATGAAAACCAAAGTGTGCCAAAACTGTCTCTCGGCATTAGAATCTCTCCCCCCTGCAGCCATTTATAGTTTCAGCATTGGTAGCATACCATACCATTCCTTTAACAATAGCCATCAATTCAGACTATTGAAAAGTAGACATGCCATTAACAAGGCAGTAATGCATCACTCTTGGCTTTTATTTTTGTTCCATATCGTACGAAGACTATGAATATTACAATCTGTTCAGCAACTTCATGTCCAAATCACCAGTGTCCCTGAAAGTGGTGTTTTCTAGAAGAAGCAGGAGATGAAGGAAGGAATCATAGCAGAAATGTCAATGTTCTGTTGTCCGTTTTTGCTCATTTCAAATTACCATAATGAAGCGAGTAGAAAATACGATTTTTCCGACATGTTTATTTACAAAAATAAAACACGAGGAAATCCATGTAAAATATTGCGGCTATCGCACACGTCATTTGCATACACAAGCTCTGATTGCTAATCATTTTGACTGTTTACATAATAAATATCCCCTCCCTCATCTTCATTACGCAAACATGCATGAGCCAGGCCTGATGGATAATGAAACGCATTGTGGCACAACAATTAGCGGCTGAAGATGCTATTAAGGCAACATTTTTCATTGCATGCAATTATTCTGGCCGAGCCTGTCACCGGCACAATCACATTTACATTATGGATGGGAAAGCTAACTGCTTAGCATTTCAAATTGAACTCGCGGAAAAAAGGTCACGGGAGTTGTTTGTCAGATCAGGAAGGGCCGTCTTCCACCACCAGACCTGCTTCCCTGCGTTTCTACTCCTCCGCTGCAGGTCTGTCAGCTCCCGGCCAGTTATTGTTGAGCTGCCCTTTGAATGAGCACTGGCAATGTTGTGTGATACAAGCTGTTGCTAATCGGAGCAGACAGACTGTTTCAAACCAGAGTGTCAAGATTGACAAGATTTATTACATAACCAGAAAGATGTTTCAATCGCAAAGGGGACCTATTATACCCATTTCCAGCTCAATTTCTTCATTCAGGGACTCCCTCAGAGTAGCTTTGCATGATTCACAGCTCAAATTACCCTTAATGTACCTTATATCGGCCCTCTTTGTAGACCCTCTGTCTGAAACAAGCTCTCAATAAGCCCCCTTAAAAGCCCACTACTTTCGGAAGCCTTCTGAGGGGCAGCATCCCCAGTATGTGTGGAGTAGATGACGGTATAAAGACATGCATAATGTGCCATTATCAGTTTTTGCAGTCTAAAAGCTGAGCTTTTGTATATGCTTACATCATTATTTTGAACACCTGACCTTGTGACGTGATACATGTGAAATCATTTACACCCTCTAGAGAATAAATCTGCTCTTGCTAGCTGTTTTAGATGTTGGAAAATGGAAAATTACTTTCTACTTTAACCACATTTTTCAGTCACAGCAGTTATGTATTTGAATATTGGAACTGTTCCCTGATCGCACAGAACAAAGACCAACTTGCAAAGCTGCAAAATACTGATTTGGATCAAGTATTTTGCCATCAGCACAGTTAAGATTCGATTAAATTGGAGGGTTAAGAAAAAGCTGTTAAATGTTTTTTCTTCAAAAATATAAAAATTCGCTTTTTTGTCTGCAGCCTTTGTAAATCAAAAGTACTCTCACACTCACACTCACGTTATTTCTGGCTAACTTAGTTGCAATTATGGATTTTATTTTTGTTCTAGGAACCTGTAGATGAAGGGAACAATTTAGCGCTGGTGATTATAATGTGATAACATTTAATTATAACCCGGAGGCTTGATAATTAATTGGTTGATTTATCTAATTAAGCCACACTTATTATAGCGGGGTGTAGATTTATTGAGGTGTTTCTTGATGTAATGTGGAAATCACTTTTCAAAAACTATGCTGAAGCATTTAGCAAGTGAGTTGCTTTTAATTTTGTCTCTGTTAGTTTTATAGAAAAACTTAATGGCCAAGCATTCAATTAACTAATTCCTTGAGTAAATACACATTAGAAAATCCACCAAATGCATTTAGACAAACAAAACCTGTATTGGCAGTATGACATTATGCTGCCTTCACTTAATTTAATTATGAAAGTACTCCTGTTTTAACTCTGAATTTAACCACCATTTGAAAGTCAACATCTTAATCTAGAAGATGCTGACTTCCTCCCATTTTCTGGGATGCTCCATTATCCTCTAATTAGCTTCCTCCATTAAAACCAGCTACTTAGTAGCAGCAGTCGTCCTGGCTGTCAGTGATGGAGGGTCTAGTGAAGTATCCCCCTCGTACTCTGATCAAGTGAGTCCGTGACAAGTGTAGTGCTGCGGGCCTGGAGGCTGCTTCACAGGACCAGACAGATCCTTCGCTTCATTTAAGTGTGTTGTGCTGCTTTGAGGCCGAGAGCCCGACCGAACTATGCCTTTAGGGAGGGAGAGAGAGGGATAGAGAGAGAGAGAGAGAGAGAGAGAGAGAGAGAGAGAGAGAGAGAGAGAGAGAGAGAGAGAGAGAGAGAGAGAGAGAGAGAGAGAGAGTTTGTGTTTACGGGTGTGTGTGTGTGTGTGGATCTGTGAGCTGTTCTGAGGGTTCATTTACAATAAAGGAAACAACTGTGTTTGCAAAAGATGCAC
>CAAKHC010004025.1:0-12781 GCA_901007825.1 Macroramphosus scolopax | reverse complement strand
GGGGGGGGGGGGGGGGGGGGGGGGGGGGGGTACCAGGGTACCTGGTACCTGGAGGTTGGTTCTCGTTGGACCCCATCCAGTAACCACATTGACCTGGCCCAAAAAATTGTCAGGGCTGGATACACAGGAGTAACAGGAGGGAAGCCATGCTCCGTAATTTGCTCCACCTTGATGGATGGGGTGACAGATCATTAATGGATGGGGAGATAGCATCTTTCATTTTTAGGTTCTTGCTGCCCCTCTCACGAGATTTTTCCTCGATGAGTGAAAACGAGGATTCACAGGGCGACCTTTTATGGACGCCTGCAACAAAGAAACAACCTTGTTCATGTCATCGTACCGCCATATCCCTGCCGGCAGATGCTTTAATGATCATAATGCCCCTGTGAGTTCCTGCAGAGGACATCCTACTAGGGCTGTTGTGGGGGGGGTAGTAACTATAGGCAACCTGCATGGATATCCATAGATGGAGAGACCGGTGTTCATATGGATACTCAGGAGGGTGTAAGATTTCGGGTGCACGGTCGACAGAACTAGGTGTACTTCCTCTGTCCCCGACAGCGAAGGCATCCAGCCTCAGACTCCCGTGAAAGAAAGTGTCAGTTCCCTGCAGCTACGACAACGAGATTATATATCATCAAAAGAATTATGCAAAGGTGCAAGGTTTTACAGTTTCTTGAGTTTGTTTGGAGCAAAGCTGTCTCGGCACATCGTGGAGCCAATGCCTCTCTCGCTGTGTAGTTAAATTGTTCTGTGTTCCGTAAACCCACTCACTTTGTATCAAGGCTGCTCAGACAAGAGGTTGAGACTGACTCACGCAGGAGGAGACAGCTAAAATAGATTTTTTTGAGAAGATGAAAGTTTCTCTCTGGAAAAACTCCTTTTTGGCCCTGAGAATGTAAAGAGCAGCGATGCTGAGTGATGATTAAACGGGAGAATGCTCATATCAACCTCATTCCCTTTGTACGTCGTGTTTAGTTTTCCTTCCCTTTGACGAAAAGATCCCAAGCAGTCACGAAGGTCGTCCCCGAACCTTTTCTGAAATGCCAATCACACGTCTCTCCCCGCTGCCGCTGAACAAAATGTTTCGCCGATGAATCTCTAACAAACGCTGATGTCGCTCAATCGCTCTGCTTTCGTAAGTCATGCTTGGTATTACTCATCTTTTCCCACAGATTGGTTCTCAGATCACTGCCTGCATTCAAGATACGAGCCATCTGCTTAGCGATTGACTCTTGACACGAGCAGAACGAGACTGAGCAATCACATCCCGTTTGCCTGTCTTGTCTTTCACCTGCCTTTTCAGTTATTCAATTTACATAAGTGCAGTGATGCAGCGTGTAAACAGGTTCTTAATGAGTTTACTTGTTCTTAAAGGGAAAGCCAGGAAATTCGAACCACGTTAGACGTAGAAATCTTGGAGTTTTTTTTAAAAGTTGAACTGGATAATCTTGCAGCAGAAGGATTTCTCATTTCGCTCGGTTCACCTTCATCTTAAGCTCCGAGAACATCCGGCAGACGCCGGTAAGCTGACCTGAGAGACTTTGATGCCGGCCCCTGGCTGGCGGGTTGTTGTGCAGTTTTAAGGTGCGTCAAATGTTATTGAACTGCAACTCAGAGATCATTTCCGACACAGTAAACGAGAAGCGCGTCGTGCTGTGTCTTGACAAAATGTAAAACTGTCCTTCAACGTTACCAATTAAAAACAGGATCCCAGCTCTGCCCTACGGTGAGATATCATGCTGGAATAAGTCAAAAAAATGCTAATACTTTTTGGGCTTTGAGTTGTCATGTCACTGAAAGTCTTCTAACTCACACCGGAGGGATCGGTTGAGTCACCGCGCTGCAGAATAAGCGTCAAGGAAAAGCAGCGGCGACAAAGAGAGAGAGCTTCTGTCTCCGAGTTCTTCCCTCCTCTGTTCCCCTTTAAGTTTTAAGCAGCTCATTAACAATGTAGAGGGAGAGTTGTGGGATGGCAGATCCATCATGATCCCCCCTGTGTGTCTGTCAGAATGGATGGATTTAGAATCAGCCTCCTTCACACCCTCTAACTACAGTATTTGTGGGCCCCAGCTGCATATTTCACTATTTTGAAAAATGTGATAATGAATTGGCTCAGATTGCAGAAGAAAATCCCCACGTGGCAGATGAGCAGAGTGAGTGTGAACAAAGAACAAGTGAGGCCGTTTAATTTGTGTTTATACTCAAAAAGCAACGGTGCATCTCTCCTGTGTTGTAGCAGTGTTTTAAAATCCATACAGTAGTGTGTGTGTGTGTGTGTGTGTGTGTGTGTGTGTGTGTGTGTGTGTGTGTGTGTGTGTGTGTGTGTGTCCGTCTCTACTGCAAAATAATATCATATATAATTTGGTTGTATTCCGTGTGTGTTTCTGTTCCTTCCGGCAATCCCTCAAATTTTTCTTTCCCACTCTCTCTCTCTCTCTCTCTCTCTCTCTCTCTCTCTCTCTCTCTCTCTTTCTCTCTCTCTCTCCATCACATACACACACTTCTTCTCTCCCTCCAGACTAACTATCCACCAGTCAAACTGGGATTCTTGTCTAACATTTGTTTTTGCTCGCAGTGTGTTTATGCAGTTTACCCACTGCACTGCCAATCAGAGGCTCTACGTCTGCTGGGGATGACGTCTCACCCGTGAATAATAGCAATCTCAGATGGAGTTTACAATGAATGCATCGCTGTGTACACGTCTCCTTCAACGTCGGGGAGCGCTCCGTCCCTGCTGGTATGTTCTGATTCGGAGTTGCATAACCGGGCGCTGACTTGAGAACGAGGGAAAAGTTTCTGTTTCCTTTTTTCTCTTTTTACCTGCACTGGCTCCTAGTTTCCATGAATGACTGAAACAACATGACAGACTGATTGGAGATCCTGAACAGCAGCCTCTCGTCTGTTTAGGGAGAAGGTTGGCGTGAAAGGATAAGTCGAAAAGCATCCGATTTTGTAACAGGAAGTTACTACTTCATTCCCTCGTCCATCCGTTATTGTAACCATGATGACTCGGATGATGTAATCTGAAGGAAGTAGAAGCTTTAAAGGGATGATTTGTAAGGGTGCTGACCACCCAGTCATGTCTCAGATTACCACTTTTAACATCTGAAGCTCTTCACCCAGTGGCAGCAGGGAAAATGGGACGATATGTGAGTGCAAGGGACCTGCTACCCTAATTCGCTCAGGCACTACACCAAGTTTGTGATCAAAGGTGAGTGTTGGAACATAAAAAGACCGGTAAATTCAGAGTTTC
Organism: Macroramphosus scolopax; assembly: GCA_901007825.1. Classification (NCBI taxonomy): domain Eukaryota; kingdom Metazoa; phylum Chordata; class Actinopteri; order Syngnathiformes; family Centriscidae; genus Macroramphosus; species Macroramphosus scolopax. Next base: position 9,525 of record CAAKHC010004025.1, on the reverse strand, counting down.
AACATCTGGCTCAGGCTTAGGAAGTTTGCATTTCCTTGTTCCTTAAAAAAAGTGTGGACGCCCCAACTTTCGGGTGATATGTCGCCCCCTGTTGATTTGGAGTTTGAAATATGAAGCGCTTACTTGTTGCTGCAGATTCTACCTTTAAGCCAAGCGACGGGGTGAAAGCAGCGTCCCTTCATTCTCTTTCTCTGTGCACTCGTCACTGATGACTTTCTGTAACTAAAGCACATTGAGTCTATATAAACACACTTGCTTTTCCATTGGAATGAATCTCCAAACCTGCTGCGTCTCTTCTTTCTGGTGTTTCTGACACAGCCAATTTGAGCTGCATTGATCAATTTACATGGCTGCCAAATGATAACACAGGACATCATCGTCAGGTTGCTAGAAGACAGCAGTGCCGATGATTCTGATGTGTATCCATGTCTGACAGTGACTCTGTGTCTGACTCCACTCATTTGCCCACCTGTCCGTTAATCCGCCCGTCCTGTGTGCACCTCCTGGATACAGCTGGCCCCTCGACGCCCTTAGATAAACACAGCTGCTCCCCTGCATCTGCACCCAGGAGCCTCTGCTGATAAGATTTGACCGGTGACACTTACTGTGCTGTTCCTCCTTGTTGTTGCTGTTAATGTCACAGGTCCAGAGGGATTTTCAACCATGCGGAAAAACCATCGAAAAAAAGATCCTTGCTATTTTATTTCTTTCTCTTTTGTTAAGATACGTTTCCCCAAATATAAAAATAACCACATATGAGATGATAGCACACATCACATGTAGCTTATTCATAATAATATCAAACCAACAGGTCATTGATGCCACAAGCTGAACAAAAAGAGGCTCCGAGCGATTTACTTACTTCAAGAGTTACAAGTGCTCGGCAGCATCTTCTTCAGCTGATTGCATTTCATCCTCTCGTCATCATGCCCCACACGGCCACACAAAGCCAAAGAAGTGCATAATAAAGGCTTCCTGAGATACTCTGGTATGAATGACTCCCTGCCCAAACGACCTCCCGACCCCTCCCGTCCCTCAAACAACCTGTAATATTCAGCCTTTCTTCCTTTGAACTGATTAAACCCCTCCGACAGCTTTAGAGGTGCTGCTTTGTAACTATCAGACGGAGCCAGAGGCCCATATCAAACCATCTTGAGTGAAGCTTCACACACAGTGTCGAAAAAACAATCTTCCCATCAAACGCTTGGCAAGAACGGGACACATTTCCCTTTAATGTGCAACCCAGAGGGTGTTCTCGCAGAAATGTTTTGCGCGGTGTCGCTTTAAGGATCGATTAAGCTTGATTACACATCGGCTTGCTAGTGATTTTACATTTCTTTGCGACGCAGTTAAATGTTTTGATGAACACCCAGAGCAGCAATCACCTCATTCTCTATCCTCTATTAGTCCTGACCCTCTGTTCCCGTCCTGACTGTGTGCAGACGTCACGATCCTGCTCATGATGAGGAAGCCGGGGCGAGGCGAGAAAGGAAATAAGAGGGGAAGTGTGTGGAGGAAATAATTAGAGAGGGGAGGGGAGCTGAGGTAGGAGCGCTATAGATTTCTTGCTGAGGTTCGGTCTCTGATTGCAGCCTGCTCGGTAACATAAGAGAAGCCTTCTTCCAGCTACTTACTCCTGTCTTCGTAATTCCTGCTGCGCTTCAATCTACTGCCTCGCTGGGCTTCTTTGTTCCCTTGATTGGCCACTTTCAAAAGCAGCTGCTCTCCCTTTCCAAAAATACGCGGTTGACGATGTATTGGATAAGAATACATTTACTTTATTTGAATATAGCAATCAGCCAGTTGCATCCATGCCGATGCACCACAATAGGGACGGACTCTCTGACTCTCTGTTCCCCTCCTCTAGTTTTCCTCCTTTCTCTCGCCGCTGTCGATGACATTGGCATGTGGCAGGTGTTTGAAGTGCGTATAAAAAGACAGGGCTAATGGTGCTCCAAAGGTGCTTTAATTGGCCTTCGGGGTCGTTATGCAGAGACCCTCAGGTGTCTCCAGAGCCCAGTGGGGGGGGGGCAATTGGAGAATCCTTGAGTGAAAATCAAAGAGTCGGATAAAGTAAAAAAAAGAGACGGACTGTTTCTCATTCAAATCACATCCCAGACGTCCCCTGCTCACGATACAAACAGGATGTAATGCTGTCATTGAGTGGGTTACTGTTACTGCATGTAATGCAGATATGATGTTAGATTAACAGGGATCAGTGGAGGTAGATCGGCATTCAAGGGTGTGTTGCACCGTGCACATGCATCCAATGCACGTGCCAAATTGTGCAAGCAGTTAGGTATCGCGGCGTATAGACTACATGGAGTATGAAAATACATGAAGCAGATAAGGTCGGCCGGGATCAGCGACACGCAGCTACTGCAGCGCTCTGAGACTTAATCACTGTGCTTGTGGCTTGTTTTTCATCGCTTCCCCTCCTTCTCAATATCTCATCTGATTAAATTACAGCTGGGTGGTGTTCAACCGAGGAAACGATCGCTGTGTGTTTTTGTGTGTGTGTGTGCGGGAGTCTATGCACAGTTAATGTAAACACGTGGGCACAAATATGTATTTTTAATGGGAATTTCATGCTTTAATGTGTTTTATTCCTGATTTGCGTGTTTGCAAGAGAAGACAAAGAGAAGATATGTGTCCGTGTGATTGATGGTGTTTGTGTTGATGGAGTAAATTTAGCTCCTCTTCAGTGGGGCACTCTCTGTAGTCGAGCTCGGCCCCATGAATTTTGATAACCCTGTCGGGTAATCAGATAACAGTCCTCTGCTCTGGTCTCTGGGGATCAAACTCCACCGGGTTAGCGCCAAGGAAATGACCGAGGCCATAAACGCATCACGTCCTCTTCACTGTCTGAGGTTACAGCTCTGCTTCACATTGATGCCTGGACTTTACTGGAACTGTACCAACCAAACCCCCGAATAGTTTGCAGCAGATTAATAGCAGTATGTTTTAGCCAGTTATGCATTTGATGATGTTGCTCAGAAGAAAAGTAAAAAAAAAAATGGAGGAAAAAAAATGCAGTTATGAATTTGTAGGTGAAAATGGAAAATAACACGTCACAATGTTGCCAGTGTGATCTGAATGAATCAAATGGCATCAAAGGCACAAATGTGTACAGAAACATGAAAGATTCCCATGTAATGATGATGCTCCTGTAAGAAGACGTGCTTTCATCACCAGGAAAAGCTCCGTGGAGCCACACGGCAAGCCGGGGCTTCCTCTGCAGAGCCCGGTCTGCTCGTCAAACCGCTACAGGAGACGTGGTCCAGAGTCCTCCCACACACAGATGCTCCCAAATAATCAGCATGTATGCGTGTGATTCCATATGTCCAGGCTCGTCTAATATGTTTGTATGTCTTTATGTTTGCACAGTCGCTTGTGTATCCACAGTACAGCATGCGTGAGAACACATTTCACTGTGTGTGTGTGTGCGCTTGTGGGCTTGGTTTTTTTTGTTTTTTATCTCTTGGCAACCTGTGTGTCTCCCTCTTTATCCGACAGCTCCATGCCTGTCCAGTCGCTCTCTCATCCTATTAAGACTTCTATTCCCAAAGGACCTGCTTGTCTGTGTGTGCTGAAGATCACAGTCTGGCTCTGCTCAAGCCGAGTGGGAGCCCACGAGGCTGAAGCCAGCGTCAAATATTTGTTTTATCTGCAGCTGAGATGTCCAACGACTGAAGAAGAAAGAAGGGGCTACTATGTTGTGCTGATTTTCTTTTTACACTTTCCTTTATAGGGATGTCAGGCAAAGAGGGTTTTGTAGCTAAATGCTATTGGAAGCATTCTAAGGTTTACAGTGAGCATGCTGATTATATAGATGTGCATTAAAGGTAAACCAGAGGAGTGGAAAATGACATGAACTTCCCCCCCTGAGCGTGTTGACCAATTTGTGGTGGCGTCAGATCCACATGCATCTTCAGCTCCTCTCCTGTGGTTTCTCCCTTTGACTTTCTCCAAACACGACCATTCCGCTGCCTTTGAAAGCCGTTGAAAACGTCGGACGTCGCTGTTTGTGCCAAACTGTGATGCTCGCCTGCTGAAACACACCACTGAGTGCTTTCTTTCTGCGGTTGTAAATAGAACAGTCCCTCCATTGCTGCAAATCCACCGACACGACAGGGGAGGCAACAACAGTGAGAGACGTGCAGGCTGGAAACTCTTTTTTCTCACCTGTTACTGTATGCAAAGTTTGAAATCTAATTTCTGCGATGCCTTTGCTTGCGTCTCCAGATGGCCCGGTGATCTGGCGGATGCTGACCTACCCCCCCACGCGGCGAGCCCTCCTGGTGGGCTGCTGCCTTCAGATGTTCCAGCAGCTGTCTGGAATCAACACCGTCATGTGAGTGTCACCCCTCGGCCTGCTCTTAGGTCACAGGTCTTGTCAAAGGTGCGAGATGTGCAGCATCAGCGTCCTGAGCCGGCTCATCGTGCAGCTTTTGCAGGAACGAACATTGCTGCTGCCTCGGTGTCTTAAGTGTCGTTCATCCTGTGATCAAGTGTCTCAAGGCTGAAGAGCCGTTGATGCGCGCTGCGTTTGCATCAACTACTTGACTGCTTAACTTTGTGAAAAACACAACGTGAATTCAGGCGTAATTATTGTCGCTTCAGCCACGACAACAGCCGTAAATATTGAATAATACACAGTTGACTGCAGGATCTTTCCCTTTGTTGTTTGGAAGTGTGTGTGATTGAAGCTCTCCTTTCACACTGCAACACTTTTAATTGACTATTAATGTGTGAGCCGTCCTTACAAAGGATATCTGAGTCTTCTGAATGCAGCACTAACAAGCCTGTCAGGGAATCACTAAATAGGATTCTAAGTTATGGAAGCATTTAAGTTTTGCTCTAATGCTTCCGTAAAGTGTCTCGCTCGCTTGAATACATATTTCCCTCCTTCATTGACATTCATTTTCACCTCCCCGCCTACGTTTTTTCCTCGAAACACTTGTCTTAGATGACAAAAGGACAGACAGCAGAAGGTTTGTCCTGTCTGGTCGCGTCAGGAAGCGAGAGATTTTTTTTTTAAACATGACCGACGAGGCCCACTCATATTCAAATGCAAGCTTATCCTTTGAAGATAGACAATGCAAAGCCAAGTGCATTTAATGTCTTAAACAATATGATTAGTGATGCAAATACCGCATTTAAAATACAACATATATTACGCCTGCTTTTAAAGAGGTGCAGTGACAGACGTGTGATGTCATCTGCAGGTTTCATACGTGCAACAGAACACATGACAGTCTCTCCTTGCACATCTCCATTCTTATTTTTGCATTCCACCTTCCCTTCAACTCTCCCGTCAATTAAAATGCATGAGTAGGAAAATGTGCAATTGGCCGTTCTGTGCTCCTGCGACAGATTATTTTAGCCATGTGCAGTCCTTGTACACACCGTACCATTTTAGATTACGCTAATAGGTTATTATTGTGATCAGCAACACGTGTGTTTACTTGTTATTTTGTGTCAGAATGTCGGCTTTGAAAAGAAGCTCCATTGCCTCACTGATTAATCGACGGTGCGGTAATGAGGAGAATCAAATGAGGAGGAATCAGGAGAAATGTTGCTGTGGCGTTTCTAATTATCGTACGAGAAAGTGGAGACGCTGCCCTTGTTGTTGGCAAAGTTAAAGCATGTTTTTACCACTCTCACCTTCCGGCGTTAATCAAAACGATGAGACATGACACCGACTCTGTTGAGATGTACTTGATTTAGTGCCGCGGCATTTAATCGAAAGACGTTTCCTTTCATCTTTCATCACACATCATCACACCGGGGACCTGTAGCCTCATCACATCACTGCCTACTTGCCTGTGAAGGGATGAAGCACCTATTTTTTTCTTTAATTCTCAATTCTATCTTTTCATCTGCCGTCCGTCTCCACCTCTCTTTATATTAGAGGCTCTGTAAACAATTTGAGGATATATGCTGTTGCCTAGCAACCATCAGGGGGAAAAGCAATAGGATAAGTGTGATGCCTGGTGTGCTGGTGTGTACGCGTGTGTGATTTAATACATGAAATGTGACACTATAGACGCTGTGTTGTCTGTGATTTGAGTTTGGGATTCGAGATATGTCTTTCTACACGTTTGCATCTGTTCTTGTCAGTCTGAATGAATAGACTGAATAGTGAGGAGACGCAGCCGAGGTGACAAATTGGATCTGTCACAAATCTCTTTAAATGCTTGTTTCTGTCTCTCAGATGAAATATCTATCTATTGACCGTCTGCCTCTCCTTCTGTACATTCATCTCCATCCTGTTTCCAGCTGTATAAGCGAGTCTGTCACTGGCCCTCTCACACTCTCCCACTCTCCTATCTCTCTGGCTTTTCCATCTGCCAGTCGGTCTGACTGATTTACAGCCTTTCCAAAAACGGTCTGCCTGCTGTATTATATGTGTCAGCAGTGACCCATTTACACCGAGCAATGATATGTATATCATCAAGACGGTGCCAAGATTGCATTATGTTTAAGCCGAGCATCTAAAGGTGTCTCTGGTCTACAGACTGATATCAAGTCATTTCATTGCAGGAATATCCTTTGTGACTTTCATGAGACTATGATGCAATAAAACTATTAAAAATAACTTTATATGTCCATGCTTGAATAATGACCTGTGTACAATGACTGTGAGTTTTTAAGAACGACACGTTCTCCAACCCAAACAACCATATAAGTCGTTAGCTCCGACCCTCAGATGCAACACATAAAGGATATTTCCTTTGCACTCTCGCTACAAACGATGTTGTTGAGTGATGCGTCGCCCCTGCCGAAAGTGGAATGAAACGAACCGTCTCCCTCTGTCACGTCCGAAAAGGCGACAGTCTCGAGTCGTGACTTGCAACAGAAGTGGAAGTGCCGTGTCCTGTTGCAAACAGCAGTCAAAACAGATTTCCACTCCCCGTTGTGGACGGAGATGGAACACAGGTCTCACACGCCGAAGTCTGACGCTACGGCTACAGATAGTCTCTGTCACTTAAACATCAAGAGAGGATGTTTTCCTCTCTTTCATTTATGACCTTCATGAGTGGATTTGCAATAACGAACCCCGTGCACAACTACACTACCATTCTTCCCTCTGAACTGTGTGTTATCCAATAATCAATTCCACATGTCAATAACCAGTTCGTCCGTGTCAGTGAGATTCATTTGTGTTGATGGTTGGAGTAAAAGTGAAATCGTTGCCCAGATGTTTTTAGATGTGCAACCCAAACTTGCAAAGTATGTAGGGAATTCAGATTTTATTTTATTTTTATAGTATTCAGGCTGTAATTATAATAGTGATGGGGACAATATTCAAATAGCCTTCTAATGCCTAAATTTTAATGTTCATGATCATATTATTTCTAGTAAAAAACTCCTTTTGCATGAAATGAGAGCCCTGAGTGAGCTACCAGAGCTGGTTGATGCTGGCCCGTCGGACAGAGAAGAAGCAGAACTGCAGCTCGCAGCTCGACATGGACCCTCTTCAATTATGTTAAATATTGACCTAGTTTTAAAATAGATTGAATTTATTTTTCTTCCCCCCTTAATGTTTTTTTCATCCGTCCCTTGCTCCTCCGGCGCGGCTGTCACTCATCCTGTGTCCTTGTTTACTCTGTGCCAAACTGTCTGGCGACCACCTGCCTTTGTGTTCGCATGCGGAGCAGCCAGACCAGCCCTGTTAGCAGGTGAAACACAAAGGAGGACGGTGGAGCAGCCGGGCTTAGAGACTCGCTGAAGTCTCTCTGTCCCCAGCTGCTTTCCCTGATTAAACCACCAGGCTGGCACGGAGAGGGACTGAGAAGAAGAAAATGCAAACCAGACTAGAGAAGCACATATTGTCTGTCACTAAGCTCTATCGAGTTGGGCTTGGAATGTGATTGGAAGGTATTGATAGGGTTCACAGCCCCCACAGACTTGATTAACCTCAAGTTGAGGCAGACAGGCAGACTGAACAAGGCGTTCCTGACTGACCAGAGCAATAACAGCATCTTAGACTGATGTGACATCACACATACATCATGCATCATGGATGCAGGGAGAGTACCGCACTACTTGGAACGTAATTTAAATGGGAAAAAAAAGATGTTGACACAAGACTGGGACAGGAAGACAAGCATGTTTTAACACAAGGTGTTGGTCCTGCTTTGCTACTGGTCCTACTAAACAACACACTTCAGTCAAATAAATTAGAGCCTACTTGATTGAGTTTTTGCCATCAGAAGTTTTCAGTCTGCTCTGAGTATCTTGGGTCTGAAACCTTCGCTGAACAGAGGTCACACTTGTTCTTTAATTGGGTGTTACAGGTGCACAGGGAGCGAGGAGGTGATCAGGGAGGCTGGAAGACTGACAGAAAGAGAGAATTGAGTAATTGATGCTGTAAAGTAGAGCAAGGGAGCGACGAAGCCAGGCCACTCTGACATTTTTACTGTGTCACTTCCACTTTGCACTCCACACAGCCCAGGACACCGACCGTCACACTGTGTGCATAATTTTGCATTTCACATAAAAATAATTGACAAATATCCTTCCTGTGACCATATTTGTAAGACTGACTGATGCTATCAGCTGCAGATGTGTATCCTGTATTGCATAAGCCTGACACTTGCCTGCAAATTACACTTCATGCACATCACATTCTTGCACGCAAACGTGTTGGTGAGCTGTTCAGTTGACTATCGTCCAATATCTTAGTGGTGACATGGACATTAAATGTGAAGCACAGAAAGCAGGCATGACAGGTGAGTCACCCGTGGTCACACACAAACACTGTGTTAGTGTGTTTTTCACATTAGATGCATATGTCAGGCGCCGTCTCCCTCAGGACTCACCGGTTGTTATATGAACAACCTCACTGCCCTCACACACACACACACGCATGCACGCACACACACACTCACTCACGCCTGTCAGTGCCGCTTGTGCGATAAGAGTTATATGTCAATAATACATCTCACAAAAACCAAAGAAGTGTCAGTCTGATCTTCCTGCCTGTGTGAGTGTCTCTTCCTGGCTGACTGAGCGATGCCGGCCTCATATGTTCGGATCGATGGATAGACGGACACGTTCTGCAGTGGCGCTGATTCTCTGGTGAAACCTTTTCCTTGTTTATCCGACCCTGTCTCTCTCTGTTCAGTCAGAAACGTGCAAAAAATGTGGTACAGCAGTAGGTCGAATTACATATCATCCCTCCCCATTAGCCAGGGGATCATTTTGATTCAATTAGCCACATAATGTAGCATGTAAAGGTCAGAGCGGGCTGGTGGGGGACTGCTGTGTGTGTGTGTGTGTGTGTGTGTGTGTGTGTGTGTGTGTGTGTGTGTGTGTGTGTGCGTGTGTTTGTGTGTGTGTGTGTGCGTCTTGTCGGGGCGGGTCAGTGGACAGTGTTGACAGAGCAGCGGGGGAAAGATGGGGAGATGAATTGAGCGTGAGAGGGGAGGAAAAAGACAGATGGGGTAGAGGAAAGAAGAAGAGGGTGGAGGGAGAGATGACAATGATGATGATGAGGTGGTGGAATGTGTGTGTGGG
>CAAKHC010004024.1:2500-18291 GCA_901007825.1 Macroramphosus scolopax | reverse complement strand
ACACACACACGTACACAGGCACACACACACACACGCACACACACACACACACACACACACACACGGAGGATGTGCGACGGACACAGGTGATCGAACGTCTCCGGTCCAGAGAATGAAGACGAGCTGTGTGAGCATCACTTACTTCATGATGAACACTGACTTCATGCCCCACAGTGCAGACATGGGGTAACTCCAGGAGGCCGACGTCAGCAGCAGGGAGCCGTCCTGGAAACACAACATGTTTTAAAGGCCGGGAGTTAGCGTAGCGATCAATCTACACCCCGACATGGTTAGCGGTGGCTGCTGACCCGTGAGGGCTCCAGGTGGGTGATGGCCGAGCTGTGGCAGCTGTAGCTGGCTTCCTCCTGGCCCGTGAACACGTTGTAGAGCTTCAGCTGTCCCGTGCACGTGCCGAGCATCAGGAACCTCTCGCGGGCGGAGAAGGCGCAACACATGAACCCGCTCTCGTCCTCGTCGGCTTCCCTGAACACGGAGATCGGACGGAACCTGGGAGGAAGGCGGGATGCAGAGGACAGACGGTGGGCAGGTGGAGGAGGACGTAACTCACAGCAGAACGTTTGGACACTAACCTGCTGAAGATGAGATGTCTGTCAAAGCAGCCTCCGTCGACTCCTCCATATTTGGGGTAGATAACCCTCCGCGTGTGTCGGGATGTGAAGTTGATCGGCGCCTGGCGTCTCTGTTTGGACTCGGGGCACTGGTGGGGGGTGAAGAGGGAGAAAGGCGGGCAGGTGGCGACGGGGTTTTTACAGCGTGCGTGTTGCTCCCGCAGGTACTCCGTGATGATGCTGTCCAACGCAGGCGGGGAGGGAAGGTGCCTGTCAAACTGCTTTTTCATGGCTGGAGTCTGGCTGAAGGCGCCGTGGTCGGACTTCTGCCTCAGCACTCGGGGTTTCTTGCAGCTCACCGTACCGCACGGCGTTTGACGCTCACGAGAGAAAATGATTCGGCCGATCAGAGGAGAGCCGTTGTTGCAGTGGGGCACAGACGTTGAGGGGAAAGCGGTGGAGGAGGAACCGGTACATTGTGATGTAGAAGGGCGAGTCTGAGGATGGCTGCATGCCGGGGTGGACGCATGTGAGGGATGGTTGACGAGCCTCGACACAACACCGTTGGCCAGCCGCGGGGTGCGAGGTAGAGTAGCAACAGGGGTGGCAGGAGGAGGAGCAGCCACCGGAGGGAAGGCAGAGGTGGAAAGGGAAGAATGAGATAGACACGCCATCGGGAGGTCGGCCTCCTTCGTGAGCGTGGTGGCGGTGTCATGAAGGCCTTTGGCCACCAGGTGGTTCCTAATCAGCAACAGCAGCTCTTTCTCGGGGAAGGTGATCCTTGACTGAGCGACCACACTCGCCCTCTGGAGCCACGCCAGCGACACGTCGGCACCGATCAGCAAGGGTTTCCCCGAAATCCTCTCGATGAGCTCGGCCGCAAACTTACAGAACTTGACATGCTCGCTGCGTTTGTCCTGCAGCACCGGCTCCTTCATGAGCTGCTGGATGTGGCCGCTGCTGAACAGAGGCAGCTTGCTGATGATCTGCCTGACAGAGCTGGACCGGGACAGACCCACCAGAGCCTTGCAGGCCAGAGCTCGGATCTGATCTGCATCTGTGATTGGCATCTTCACCGTCAGCAGGGACAGCAGCACCTACAGGACACGGTCAGACTTAACATCAACAGAACTGATGTTTTGAAACCTTTTTTCTTTTCTAGATGATTTGCTGAGGAGTCCTGATGAAATGGAAAAACACACTTGTATGTTAACTACCTTGATGCCGTTGTTTGACTGCACCACGTTCCACATCTTCGTGAGCACGCTCTCGCTGGCCTTCGTCAGCTGTGGCAGGCGACGCCGGGGCGTGCCTGCGATGAACTTGCCGATGCTGGACATGCGCTTGTCTGGAGCGCAGACGCAGTTGATGACAACCTGCAGAGCCGACTTCTGGATCTCAGCGTCGTTCACGAACACCTCCCCCTCGGCCACTGCCAGAACGATGCTCATCCCTGCAGGGCAAAGACAAATATTAAAGAAAAAAAGTCCAGAAGAAACAGAATACTTGGAGCCGTCACCGGGACAACACCTACCGACGCTGGAGACAGTTGACCCCCCCTCATCCAGCACGGCAACGGCTTCTGACAACAACATCTGGGTCTTTGGAACGACTGTGAGGATACTAAGGATGTCGAGGGCGTAGCGCACCGTGTCGCTCCTGCACGACAACAAACACGCTCACTGTGAACACGTCAACATGACAAAGTACCGGACCGACAACATCCTCACCGCCCGGTCCTCACCTGCCGTAGTAGGTCCTCCAGTCACAGGCGATGGAGATGAGCTGCAGGAGGAGCTGGACGCAGGAGAGCTTGTGGAAGACCTCCGCCGGTTCCCAGTACAGCCGGAGCGGGCCGTACTCGATGAGGAACTCCATCATCTCCACCACCTGCTCGCGGGTGTAGCTGACTGCCTGTGGACCAGAAGGAGAATCTATCAAACAGACCTCGTTCCTTTTATGAACAGCAGCTGTGTAGATCCTCCTCCGTATACCTTGTAGTAGGGCTGGGAGTGGATGAGGGCCCCTCCCTCCGTGCGCTGCAGGGACTGCTTCACGTGTTCCACCTTGATGGCCAGATGAGCCTCGAAGTACCTGCGCAGGGCCATGCAGGTGTGTTTGGCCGTCTGCCTGCTGGAGAAAATCTCATCATCGCTCAGCAGCGCTCCCTGGTCGTCGGGGTTCAGGATCTCCAGTGTGCTGATCTGGAAGAGGTCATTAATGTATAATCAGCATCTGTTATGTAACCGTATTAAATCACACCGGCCACCCCGTGAACATTACAGATGTCTGTAAACGCGGTTGGCTGCTGGTTTTGTCCTACCAGGTTGACGAGGCGTCGGAGCCCGTCCTGCCTGTCGAAGAGCTCCAGGACCACCCGAAAGGAAAAGGAGATGGAGAAGAACATGGTGGCGTGGCAGCAGCCGGACGCATGCGAGCATTCCAGCAGCCACAGTGTGTAACCAACCACATCTGACAGGACAGAGTGGGGCAACATGCACACCTTCGGAGGAGAGGACACACCGATGAATACTAATGTGAACGGCTACGGGAGCCGGCTGACACAGCAGCAAGTCTTCCTTTATCATACAGAACATCATTATCACGTCACTTCAGTGTAAACAGACTGCAGGTACAGTCAGCTGCACACGTCACATGTCTCACATCCCTGCAAAGCAGTTAACCGAGGGGGAATGTGTCTGTTCGTACCCTTTCCATGGCGTCCTGGTTATAGGCAAGGTAGTAGAGGCACAGCGACACTCCGGTCGCAGCCATCGACGGCCGGGGGATTTCCAGCAACTTCTGAACTCCTCCCTGAGCCACGAACTCTGCAGCAAACTTCTTGTGCAGCAGCAGAGAGGCCAGGTACTGAGAGAGAGAGAAATAAACAGATACGTCTGAAGAGCTTGACCTTGTGTTTTGGCAACATGGAGGGGCTTTAATCACATTAACCGCAGGAGAGAGATTTCACCTTGAGCGCCTCAAAGGTGAGCTGCACATCATTGGTCTGCTTCAGATCCATGTAATGCATGAGCAGCTCGCGAGCACCCATCTGCATGAACACTGCCAGGAGCTGCAGACAGGACGACACACACACATCATTTGCTTTATGAACCGTGCCAGGATTTATATCATGTTTGCTGTACGGAAATGCAAAAGGTGACAATTCCAAACATGTTCTCAGTGTCGAAAGGGAAGAATAGATGTTATTATTATTAAGGAAGCCTGACATCTGCTGGTAGGTCTGTAAAAGGACAATAAGTGGCCTCTTATGATAAACACAGAAGCATTATAGACTGTAGGCTGATGGTGATGAACCAACCTCCTGATATTCCCCCAGAGGAGTGAGATACTGCAGAATCAGTCTCTGCTCGATCTCCGGGGTCAGCGGGAACAAGTGGTAGTTGTTGCCAATCACCCAGGGGCTCATCTCAGACCAGCTGCTGTTCGAGAGCTCACTGAAGTTCCTCTCCGGCTCGGGCAGAGAGAAATTTAGCTTCTGTTTTAATGTCCTGCCGCTCTCTCTCTCCGCCTTCCTTTTCAGGTAGCTGCTACCTTCAGAGAAGCCCTGGAATATGAGCGAGCCGGGCGCCGACATGGGCTTCATCATGGTTTTAACAGCCGAGCTGGCGCGGCTGCTGGCCTTATGTGGGGAGTTGAGACGGAACGAGAGCTCGTTTTCAGGCTCGACGGTCGAGAAGGGGATCTCGCCATCCTCGTCCGGCCCCTCCCTTTCGACCCCGTTTCTGCCCGGCGTGAAGGGCTTCTCTTCAAAGCCTCCATCAATAGTCTCCTCATCCAAAGGTAACAGAGGTTCACTCAGGGTCTTCCTGGGGCTCGGCCGTTTGATTTCCCGTTTGTTCTCAGCATCCTTGTCCTGAAGCTCCCGTAACCGATGCAGCATCAAAGGCACCTGTCAGGGTGAAGAGAAAAACAAGGTTCATGGACAGAAACTTCACACCGCCTTCCTGATGACCGGTAAATTGCCTGCTATGATAACATAATGTTCTTATTTATTGCTTTGTACTTTCACATATTCCATTGATATTTGACGTTGGAGGCAGCAGCGTCCCCTACTGACCAGAACAGAGTTCTCCTCTCTGTAGTTGGCTGCTATGTCCTGGTTCTCCATGGCACCCGCCAACAAGCCCGTGGCAAAGATTCTGAGGGGCTGCTCGGCCTCCTGAGCCCATTTAAACAACCTCTCAACTATTCCCTCCTGAAAACAATCAAAGGTAATTAACAAAGTACAACACGGAACATTGTACATGCTTTTCTCCATCAAAAGTCTTTTGCTTGAGAAGATGAACCTGAAAAAAGAAAATACTGTTCATTGACTTTTTATATATTGTATTTATCTATATGTTATATATCGATATATAGATATTTAATAATGTTGCAGGTTGCTCGGAAAAGTTTCTGTTGCTTCGCGTTGAGGGACACAAACACAAGAACACAACAACCAAAACTGAGTCCAAGCAGAGGAAGGGAGGTTTATTTCACTATTTACATTAACACAAAGTTCTCCAATGAACCTTTAAAAGTCCAGTGACCGTCCTCCATGTCCTCAACTGAACTGTCATAGGACGGCGGTCAAACTTTAACTAACGTTCAAACAAACAGAAATAAATACTGATAGTCTGGGATGTTTGTCGGGAGCAATTTGTATTTAATATTCCCCCATTGTGTAACATTTGTATGCATTAATTATGATTAATTTTATTAGAATTACTCTCTGATGACCCTTTGATTTATCTCTGTCTCTGTTTAATGCTTCCGACTTACAGCTGCTTAAAAACTAAAAGGTGGAAACACAAAATCTGTGGAGAAAGAATCTGGTCGACCTGGACGACTGAACGCTGCAGCTGGTGACAAGCAGTGAGTGCAGCGGTACTCCACATGGAGGCGGGGTCACAAACCTTCTGATTTACAGCTTAATAACACACTAAAAGAACACACTTACTCTACAATCTTTAACGTAAACATACGTCAGGTGTTTCTCCACCTTAAGGACTGTCAGAGTCATGATAATTGGAAATTAATGCATCTTATGTCTGACTTCATGCAAACATACTTAACATCCCTGTATGACTGAGCCAGAGGAGTGCATGTAAATTCATGTTTGCACTAACTAAACATTGCTGTCTCATATCAAAGTCAGGAGTATGTACCTTTTCCTGAAAGACCACAGCTGTCTCCAGCCCAGGCATGATGTTCTGAAGCAGGCGACAAGCTGCTGCATTGAGGGGAAACTCTCTGCTGGTCATCACATACGTATTCACAAGCTACGGAGGGAGGACAAGGAAAATAAATCAGCTTCTGATTACTAAAGATAACCCTTTTATTTCTTCATGACAACACTCGGTCCGTCCGTCCTTACTGTGTTCATGAAGTCGTCATTCTTAAACAGGATTTTGAGCAGGTGCCCCAACACACACTCTGGATCAGCTCTCCCTGGTGGTCGAGAGGGAAAATTTCAGTCACCTACACACTGTGGAGTGATCATACCATCAAATGTTGGGTTCTCTTTTCTCATACCAGGGTGTCGATCGTCGAAGGGGTCTGGATCCGCTTTGTGATACTCCTCCGTCTCCTTTTCAACGAGCTCAGAGATTCTGAAAGTTACCACACATTTGCACAATAAGTGTTTCAGGCTATAAAAAGTAACCCACCAGTTTAAAAACAAACATGTGATCCCTACTGACTTGGTGAGGATGTTAACCAGCTCCTGTGTGCCTCCCTGCTGGTCCTTCTCCCACTGCTCCAGTAGAGCAGTCAGCTCTGCCTTCGAGTCCACGCTGGCAGACGCCGACGCCATAGCGCTTCCTGTCAGGGGAATAAACATGTATTTATATCACTAATATTATATTCTGTACAGTCCACCAACACACATGTAACACCGAGGAAAACCACAGCAACGTTATAGCATGAAAGAAGTTCCCACAGGCGGAGCAGGCAGGTGATGTCTTCAGCTAAACTCAGACGTCATGCTGTTGTGTTTGCAGGTGCTTCAGTCCTCCTGTCAAACATACTAGACTGTCCAATTTAGGTGTGACATGATACAAGATACATAAGCAACTTCTTTCATACAGCCAAACACTCCACGAGTTCCCAAACATTCAACTTATTGTGGATATTTACTGAAACAGCATAGGAACGAACTCCGACGCTGCCTGTTGCGGTGTTTGGCTAAGCTAAACCAGGAAGCTAACCTGCTTAGCTCGCTAACGACACTCTATAAAGTAATCATTTTACAATTCAGGGGCTATAATTTACTGTTATTGTAAATTGCCATATAACACCGTTTATTATTTCGTTTTTAAACCATAATTGAACCAAAAGAACCCGCAAGTATGGGTTACCTACTGATGGTGTATAAGCTAGCAGCATCACAAGTAGACCTGCCTCGCTAGCTAGCATGCTAACTTTACCTCGTTGTTCCGCTCAATTCTTCTGCAGTTTTGCCAAATATACAAAGACTTCAATCCGCCGGTATTTGCCCGAACGTGACTACTGCAAGCTCACTATGTAGGTATCGTCGTACGTTATCCAACCAAGCCTTTATTTCTTTTATTGTGGCTTTGTATGTGACGGTTTATTATCATTATGGCGAACACGTTCCCGACGTCATTTCTTGAGCGACACAGTCCGCTTTTAATGACGAAATGATTAGAGGCAAAACATTGAGAAATACATTTTAGTCAAAAGGCTCAATCACTGCAAAGCAAGTGTTTCACTTTATGTATTGCAAAATTATACATTTCCATCGTTATAAAAACAAAATGATTAATATTTAAATAAAAAACATTTGCATTGATTTGTTTTAGTGATTACAAAAAAACAACACTTATTGCATTCAAGAGCAAAAAGGTTGCAGGTTCAGGGAATATAAAATGATGCATACAAGTAGGGATGGCAATGCAAACGACTTACTATGTAGCCATGAAAGCCCCTTTTAAGTATAATGACTCATGCTGACTTGTGCTGATTCTTTGATTAAATGCCTGTTAAACTTTTTAGAGCAAAATGTTTTCATAATTGCCCCCGTAGCTAAAAGGACTAATTCAGACCTGTATGAGTAGAAAACCTTCATACACGACTGCTGCATTTACATGACAGTGCAGCAACAGGTAGCAGGATAGTTGTCTGCGTTTACTTTGAACTCATTTCCATAAACAAAGTAAAGATGTGATTTTCCTTTCCATGAGTAGGTCACCTTGGTGACGGGGATCAGCTCTATGGTCTGACGCTGGAGACAAAGGAGAAACATGAGTATGTTAAAATAACAAGAAAATTAGACGTCGATCACATGTGTTGTCCAGTTCATCAACATTGACAAAATGTTATTTCAGATAGTTAAAATATATGAAGAAGAAACACTGTTACCTGTTGTAGAATGCGTGACGTCTGGGAGTACTTGCCCTGGTGTTCACTGACCAGACGCTGTGCAGCCTGTACCACTGAAGGGTCAGGGAAGCCCATCACTGGGTAAACCTGCACAAGGTGATATGAACCTCACTGTCACTCCTCTTGATGGATAGAGCAGGGTAACAGGGTAACAGGGATTTATCTTGAAGGGAGCAAAGGCCTAACACGGCCTTGTTCACAGTACATGCACTGCATAGTGAAAGCACATTAGGCCCGTCAGCAGTGCAGCAGCAGCTGCACGCAGGATGCTTTGAACTGCAGAGCTGCTCCGTGTTTTCAAACTAGACAATATTTAAACAATAAGTACATAGAGCCTAAAAAGAACCTCGAGATTGCAGCTTCCTGTGCTGATTCAAATACAGAAGCATCGCCTCCACATGATAAGAAATGATGTCCAACTGACTAACCTTCATATTTAATGAGGAAACGTAGGCAGATTTTATGTTAAATGTATTTAAAAAGTTTGACACTGGCACATTCTGTCTTGTGCCTACTGAGAAAGTGAGAAACAATCTTTTACCAGGTACTGAGAGTCTCTGAAAAGCTCCTTGCCAGACACCTTGCTGAGGTTATCCACCTGGAGTCCACTCGATTGTTCCACGACAAAACTGTCAGAGTTGATTGTCCTGAAATAATGTGCATAAATATAGTTAGACTTCCTGTTATGTGCTTATAAACAGTAGACAGTTATTTTATATTCTTATGGATCGTAAAATACAATCTGAGGGGATGTCACCATTTCACTGTGAGGTTGATGTAAACCAGAAGCTGTTGCTTTCCACGACACATTGCACACTGCATCGATCCTTGCCCGTGACAGGGGCTGCAACTGTAACAGAATAGTGTGGAAAGAACTCTCAGTAACTCATTGTTAGCTGCCGTGTTCAGTATGCAAATGTTTCAGATGGAACTTGTGAGACTTACTTCTCCCTTCCTCTTCCATTGCAGTGGCTACATCGATCGTCTCCATGGCGATAACCAGATCCATTGCATACCCAGCAGACTTTCTAAAAGACACGAGAGAATAAAGTACATGATAATCTGAAGGCCCAAAAGCAACCTTTCAATGAGGCCTTTGACTTACGTTTCCAACACCTGCACAGTCTTTGCAAGGTTTTCTCCCCATTCCAATACAAACATGGCAGCTCTGAGGATGAAGAGATTCTCATCACAATCACATGTCTCTCTTCTTCTCCCAACATGTTTTAAATCAGGTGACAATCATTTACCTTCACAGATGAAGTGTAGGGAACCTTAATGAGTTGTTTGTCCTCTACAAACATACTGGGGGCTTTGGCGGGAATGTTCCAGGGTCCCGGAGGGGGTTGAGCGTACGCATCCACTGGCTGGCCTGATCCAGAGACATCAACATACAGACACGGAGCGCTCACTACAAGCAGCTGACTGAGTGCAAGAGGGGGAGCTGATAAGATTTCATTGATACAAGGGCCATTATGGGTTCTGCTTATCAGTCCAACTCCTTATTGATTCATTATTAGTTCCCTGCGTGGGGAAAAAGTGTTGACACAGTCTGAACACGGTGAAGAAACAGCAGAGGAATGCTGCATGTGACTCTAATCACATCAAACAGATGACAGGAGAGAATATATACATTATATATCTGTTGTCTTCCTGCTAATGTTGCTGCTCAGTGGAGAAGCACTGACTCTTGTGCATTGGGATATCAAATACACAACATCGCTCTATTATAAACGTTATCTCAAGCTTCAGACCAGCTTACAGACATCACAACTAGCACTGTCGTAATCTTTCTTCATGAAGTGAAGCAACTCTCCCAAACATACTTCTGACTGATCTCACAGGCGTTTGATTCATTATGATTGTTATGAAACACACAATTTGAAACGTGTTCTCCATTCCCATCCCTATTTAAAGTAAAGGTGGCGTGAGAAAAAGATACTCCCAATTATTCTGATAATCAACTAATCCTGTGAGATGCAACACTGTCCGGGTCCAGTTTGTTGACAGGGAAGTTTCCATGATTTATATTTTGTACATTTGGTTAAATCACTGTGGTTGTCAAGTGGAGCTACGGCAAATTGAAATGTGCATTTTAACAATTATCTGCTATGATTAATGACAGATACCGTTGTATGGCTCGTGATTCCACTCGGTGGATCTGGACTCAGTGAAGGTTTCCAGGCGGTACTGAAGGAAATCAGAGGTGGAGAAAACAAACACACATCAGTCATTTTATAGTTCCAGTTATAGTAAAAGATCTACTGCCTTTTATGTGGGTTATTCACACAGCCTTCCTCCCACCCTGTACGTGTTGAAAGCCTCCATGTTGGTGATCACGCCATCCTTCGCTGGTGATGAGCTGTAGCAGCACTTGCTGGAGGCAAACAGCACAAACGCCTCGCGGGCCGTATCTTCAGTTATAGATGGGATACTGGAAGCAGCGGAGGAACGACATGCAGAGTGTCACATTATTAAGAGGAAGTGACATGCCCAGAGGCTCTGAGCTTGCATTAATTCTCAAACCAGAGATAATTTCTGTTATTCGCAAGAGGCATGTGGAAAGAGAGGAAACAGGCTGAGTCTTACTTCCAGTGCGGTTGTTCAGGACCAGGCTGAGGCTGTGGGACTGGCTGAGCCGGCATCGGAGGGGGGAGGAATCCACCTACAGCAGATGTTGGACGTTAACACGCTGCCACTAGAGAAATCATTTTCATACTTGACATGTCCCGAGATGTGTTCTGTGCCCGAGGCTGGGTGTATTTTATACTTGTATCCTCTTATATGTAATATTATATATGAAGCTTTTTGCTTATAATCTGCAGTAAAATGTATTTATGTAAAAAAAAAAGTGTGTTGAGCTGTAAAACATGAAAGCCAATTAACTGTCACATTACCATTCATTGATTAATTACTTGTTACTTCGATGTCAGTCATCTCATAATTGTACTTTTACTAACTTTAAGACTGTGATCATTACCTAAAGCAACATAATGCATCTCTTGACGAGAAACAGTGGCCTCACAAGTCATAATTAAAGGACCTACGGTGTATCTAATACTGATGACATGTCAGCAGGGGCAGTACCGCACTACTTGTAACATTATTTGTAGAAAAGGCTAACATACAGAACAGAAACATGTTCTGACATGAGGTACTATATTCTTTAGGAAACACACTGCATCAGTAACTAAAGGCGGCCTTAAGGCTTGATGCGAGCTTGTAACTGGAAGGTAGTTGGTTCAATCCCGGGGCTGGCTGGATACATCTGGATAGGAAGCTAAGCCCTTAAACCCCAAACTGTTGAACGACCATCAGAACAGACTCAGAATCTGAGATTGTTACTGATGGCTAACGGGTATAACTTTGTGGGGCTCCTCTGAATAAGAAAACATCATGTTGCTTTAAATACTTTCACTAAAGGAATCTATCCTCCCAGATGTCCCAGCTCTGCTCTGTACTGTACCTCCTCCGCCTGCCACTGTGCCTTCATAGCCAGGCATGTTGTCAAACATGCTGGCTGGTGGAGCAGTCGGGCCCTGGAAGTCAGCTGTGGGTGGGGCAAACATTGCTGAAAGAAACCAGAGGAACCAGTTCAGTCAAGGGGTAAATAATTTAGACATAAAAGGGTTAAAACCTGGTAAAGTTTTAATGTGATACAACGACGAGAAGCCAATAAAACTGGCGTGTGAAACTCTGCTGCGCATCACTTGATAACTCTAAAGCCGGTTGAAGCCTCAGGTTGTACGTGTTTGTACACGAAACCAGCGGACGATCTACGTTAGTAAGAGAGACACTTACCTTGTCTTAGCGCGTTATCATCCATTCTAGGATGTTTTAGAGCCACTACAAACCCTGACGGGGTGTAGTCCTTTGAGACCCCTTTAATCTATGTGAAACACTTGTGTAAAACAGGTAGTTGTGACGATACGACGGAGCCAAAGGAGACAGGTAAGGTAACCTCATCCCCTGCGCGTCCACGGTGACGTCACTCGGCCGTGTGTGCGTACTGAACCACTCCAAGGAAGTGTGCAACTTCAACCATATTCTAAGTAACCGTTTTCCACATAACCGTCTTTAACCAGTTGCTCTCACCAGGTGCCCCCTCTGCTGCTGCCGAATATCCAGGGTTTGCCAACCCGTAGCTTGCTTCATTACGCCTGGAAGTTAACGGGAAACGAAAGTTAAGGCCACAGTGGGAAATATTGCTATATTTATTTATTTTACATTTTGGAGTAAAATAAAAAAGCATTGCTCACCTTGCAAAAGCCTGATTCTCCATTTTAGTGCGCTGGACAATAGCTGAACAAGAAAATACTGAGTGTTCATAAAGTCACACACAGAAGCAATAGATGAGCAATCATCATGTGACAAGAAAACAAATCATTTACATTTCATCACACCGCGAGCCAGTCAGCTCCTCACCTCACCTCACCTTTTAGTGATCTCGGTTCCACTTCAGAGTTGTTTAAAAATGATTTCCTGATAACAGAAAATCACCTTCCACCCACAATCCAACATAAACTGTAGAATCTGCGGGGTCCAGGAAGTACGCACAAGTCTGAGCAGTAAACAGATGTGAAAGTAGTGCGCACACAAGTTGCGCAGCTTTAAACACTATAACAATTAGTGCGATTTGTATGAGTTAACTCTACGTGTTTAGTCATATTACACGTAAGTTTTATATCAGAAAGTTATTTTCCAGAGTGCAACAAGCGCCGTAAAGTAACTGTAGTTGTGATGAAATACAGTTCCCATAAGCCACTGCAACACTCGCGGAAGTTCTTTTCCCTCCTTCCGCCGTCGCTGAAGTCCCTTTTGGATTTACATCGGCGGGTGAGTTGATGCAATCTTCAACAATCCACGCGATTTAAGAGATAATTTCACTATCATCATGCCGATTATAAATCTTGGAGGTTTACTTAATTCATGAAGGATAAAATGGACCATTTCTTTTATAGTTTTCCACCCTGCTTAGTGTGGTAATGGAGCGAGGCGCCGCTGCTAAACCTGCTGGCCGGCTGCTAGCTCTCCCCCATGTTGTGTGGTTGCATAGAGGCCCTGTTAGACTCTGTTTATTACTGGTCAACATTGTGAAGTTTAGTTTAAGCAGTTCTAAGATGTATTATATCTGGACGCCGTGTTTATTTACACGCTGTTGAAGCGGAATGGCTAAAGTAGCAAGGCTAGCTAGCTAAACACCGCAGAAGCTAGCTAGCTAGCTGACGTTGCTCCACACGTTTATTATGAGGTGCATTCTTAAGGAAATATCTTCGGTCCATTTGTTACTACAAGGTAGTGGCCTTTTGGCCAGTTAGCTGTTACTAACATGAGCTCCTTCTCCTGTGATAACTATTTGTTACCCCCTAACGTTGTACTTATAAGACAGACGAAGCTCAACCTGGTATGTGACTTCTTATATCCTCAGTCACCATGGCAGCCCTCCGGCCTCTCACCAAACCCAAGATCGTCAAGAAGCGAACCAAGAAGTTCATTCGCCATCAGTCTGACCGATATGTGAAGATCGCGGTAAGTTTGTGTAGAAATACAACGTGCAACCTCCTGCAAGTGACATGCACCGTTTAAACTTCATCTTCATGTCTCCTTACAGAAAAACTGGCGCAAGCCCAGAGGTATTGACAACAGGGTCCGCAGGCGGTTCAAGGGTCAGATGCTGATGCCCAACATCGGTTATGGTAGCAACAAGAAGACAAAGTACATGCTGCCCACCGGCTTTAAGAAGTTCCTGGTGCACAACGTCAAGGAGCTCGAGGTCCTGATGATGAGCAACAAGTAAGTTTACACACAGCAGACTAAGAAGTACATACAAGCTCTTTACTGGTGTCAAGCTTGCAGAGATGTTGAGATGTACTTAGTGTTCAAAGAATTCCATGAAGAAGCAACATTAGTTTGGATGACGTGTAGCTATGGTCTATTTGTTCAGTGGATTTATGTTATGACGATGGGAGAAGTACCTGGCAGTCTCAGCAGATGAGACTGAACCTGAAACCATGTAGACGGTACGTTGGAAAAGTGGGTAAACTGACCTTTTCAAGACAAAAGTACAGCTTGTGTTGTCACTTATGTACATTAAAATATGTTAATTATGTTGTCGTTCCAGTGATCATCAGCTTAAACTGGTTTTCATTTAGAATCACCAACGCTTTAGTTTTGGTAAAACAATATTTGGCCTTGTTTCACTCCACTGAATGTTGTCAGCTACCATATAACAAAACACAAATATCCAGCCAGCTGTTATTGTAATTGATCTTTTACAGTATAATTGATTGTAGAAACCTGCTGAAAGAAGTTCATGCACATTTGCACATTAAGAGGAATGTTGCAGGTCCACCTGTTGGTGAAAGACGGGCTCGAGTCTTTGATTTAAACTTGTCAACCTGAGCAGTGTTGTTGTTGTCTGCAACAGTGAGCTCTTTATAACCCGTCTTAATTTTCTACTGTCACACCTGATACTAATGGCAGGGAGTGAGTATATCAGGCAGCCAAAGCCAAAATCAGACGACCATTAAAAATGTAGCTTTCAGGATCATCACCTCTTCTTGCCTTGTTGTTCTAATGGAGCCTGACACGCACTGGACCTTTGGGCCCAGAGTCTTGTAGACTTTAGCGTTGAGCTGTGTTCGGCTAGAAACTGAAACTATTTCTATTAGCCCAAGCATCTGTACGATACATCATTTATCTAATACAAAACAACATTTAACTATTGACCGGCCAGATGTTAATGCACACCTAAAACCATGAATATACCACTTTAGTGAGGTTATGTTTGATGCAAAATATCCCAGAATAAACCTAAATTAAAGAAACTGGACATACATGAGCTCCTGCTCAGGAAGCTGCTCGGTGGTTGACATTGGATCTTTCGAATTGATCATTCCGACGAGTTCAGATGTTCAGCAAACACCATCAATGAGATAAAAATAATCCTGGCGTTGTTCTATAGCGTAAGATAGTTGATGATGTTTTTGAAAGAGTTAACATGACACAAAGGTCACGGAGGAGAGGAAGAACCAGTACAAAGCATTTGCTTCATTTCACAAAGAAGGAATGAAAACCTCCTTTCTTTAGGGTGGAAACAGAAGCAATGTGCTGAAACATCTGTCCAGGATGTTGTTACAACCTTCTCATCCACCTGACTCCATGTTTCTGTCCCTGTAGGACTCACTGCGCTGAGATCGCCCACAACGTCTCCTCCAAGAACAGGAAGGTGATCGTGGAGAGGGCAGCCCAGCTGGCCATCAAGATCACCAACCCCAACGCCAGGCTCAGGAGCGAGGAGAACGAATAAACTGGTTGTCCACAATAAATTCTTTATAATACAACCTGCCTGTTTTAGTCTTTCTAACTTACCGTTTTATAGATGAGACGAGGAAGTCGGGGACACAGACTGAAAGTTAGGGAGATTAGATGACTTCAGAATCCCACATACGACTGTCATAGATGAAATAAATATGTGAATGGGTGCCGGAGTGACCGGCAAGTTATCTGTGGGTAATCTGGGGCACAGTGGTTGGTTGTTTTCAGATGTTGGGGCGATATCGTGAAGAGTCTGCGTCCACTCGGATGACTTCCAGAGCCAGTTGTCTGCAGGGTGGATGGAGCTTCTCCTCACTTCACTTCCAGATGACTGATTACTGGAACAGAACAAAAGGGCCATGATGCCTGAAGAAGATTCTTGACCCGCATCGTGATTGTAGGCCACATAACTTTATTTATATATATATATATATATCATTAATTTTCCCCTCCGAGATGTTAAGTGTGGGATCTTATGAGAGGAGATGCTTTCTGGGT
>CAAKHC010004020.1:22229-41463 GCA_901007825.1 Macroramphosus scolopax | reverse complement strand
GCTGCAGACACACACACAGAGGCTGCGGACACACACACACACACACACACACACACACACACACACACACACACACACACACACACACACACGCAAGCACACATGGAGTAATAGAGCTGAGCCCCTAAGCCACTCCAGTGTTTCCCTGTGCAATAAGAGATTACAGATGCTGTGGGGCTGCTGCCTGTTCTTCCAGGCCAAGAGTGTGTGTGAGTGTGTGCTTGCAGTTGTGTATATTGTATCACTGATGCCCATTCTGCTTCACAGCTTGGCAGGGGTCGCTGGCCAAGACCCAAACAAAAGGCTACTGTGGTGTCTCTGCAGATTGCCTGTTCAGAATACCGTAGTACTACAGAGGCCAATGGAGAGGAGAGATGGCTTTGCACTGAATGGACTCCGGGGAAAACAGACATTTATCACGCTGTTGACGGTCGAGTCCTGGCCCGAGTGCACGATGCTCCCCAGAAATGGAACATTGATTGAAGAGTGTTTGTGGAACGTTAAGCCAGGATCAAAGACGAGTCAAGGAAAAGGACACAGATACATTAATGTGGTTGAGCTCACAACTACAAATCTACGTGTGCGCTGATCCGAGTGACACCAGGAACGAGTTGCATTTGTGTGTTCTGTTAAAATCATGCAGCCTGACACAGGTTAACCAGGGTCATTAACTAAAGTAAACAGACGACAGCAGTTACTGCAGTATATGCAGTGACATTTCCTCTTTTTGAAGACATAATGATTAATATTATACTCCATTTGTGCCAATAGATCCCTCTAAATCCTTCACACTATTCCTTTAACTTCAGCGTGGTGGATTATGTGATTATGAACACACTTTACCTTTTGGTCAAAATTCTCTGGTGTGAGGAAGAAGTTGTAGAGTGGCACAAAGTATCCCTCCAGCAGCCCCATCAGCAGCACCAGATAAACACCATCTGCAAACTGAGACATCGGCACAGTCAGAGGCACCGAGCAGCCTGTACGACGCTGCGTCATCTTCTACCTCATAGGCCTGATGGTGGACCGACTCCCAAACAAGAGAGATGATCTTTGCGAGTCTTTTTTTAAACAACTGTTTCCACGAGACTAGAATCTCAATTATTAATTAAAAACAAAGTTGATTAAGATTTACAATTGTTGCAGTGACCTGACAGTGACAACGAGAGAATCACTTCACTCAAATCAGCCACACATGAAAGTTCGAAGTGACATCATCACCCAAAATAGAGATTCACCACAACTGAAACTACCTGCAAGGCCAGATGAAACTGAGGGTAAATGTGATATTTGTAAAGTGATTCTTCAGTTGTATGACTCCATCAACAAAAGGTTTAACCATAAAAGCAGCAGCAGGCTGCGTTGAACGATGTTTATTTTCGGTTAGATTCAGTCTCTTGGACACATCTGATGGGGCCTTTTGACGTGTGTGTGTGTGTGTGTGTGTGTGTGTGAAGTACCTGCGTTTCCAATTCAGACACCTCTAAGTTGAGCTTGTTCAGGTGTTTGTTCACAAACGTGATCAGAGTCTGAGAACGGACAAACAAAAACAAAAACATCTGTCACAAACACTTGAACACAGACAGACTTCTGAGAGAAACTTAGAATTAAAACGTCGCCCACATTCCCGGATGCTTTGCTTTGAAATTCATCCTGTTATCACAACTACTTCTTCCTTACTTTATTCTTGAAACATTCCTCCTTTTATTCTTGGAATATTAGGACTCAAATCTTGTGATACGACAGCAAAACATTCTGACTTTAATCTGGAAATCTCTGTAACGTTTCTGTAACGTTTTCCTTTTTCCTAAACGTGGTCCCTATTGTTCCGTTGAAGAGCTTCCTCATGCCTGACAAAGGCCATGCAGAGATAACCTGGATGACATCAGCAGAGGTTATTTCAACACGGCCTTGAAAATGTCAAATTCATAATGGAAAGCCTGTTGAGGTGGTGTGGAGCTCGAGAGATTTAGTTGTAATAAGTCAGGTAGGTGCTGCTGGAAAGCATCATTGAGAGGTGGTTGTGGTGGTTTGAAGCTCGACACAAACTGGAGTCCAACAGTTAAGAGAACTGTTTGGCTAGTTAAGATTGGAAGTGAAGTTTTTGAGCATCTCACAGCTCACGATTCATTTCGTAACATAAACCATTAAAGTTTCATCTGATCTTCATTCCTCGATTAGATTTTGGGCATTTAGGTACCGTTTGTCGTTCTCCATTAGTCTGTAAATTGTAGCAGAAGTGGTTGAATAAATTAGTGATGTGGCTGCAAAGCCTCGGTACCTTTTTGACAACATTCAGTTTATCTGGAGCGTGATCGAACAGGGTGTCGAAGGCATCGCGCTCTGGGGAGTAAACAAAACAAATGATTAATCACAAAAGGGGCGATGATATGTTAACAGTACTGAAAAGAATATAATCTCCAATACACCCTTCTTCTTCAGGTACATACCGTGTCTTCCAGAGAAAGCCCTGTGAGACAGAGAAAAAAAGAAATAGGGGAGAAAATGATGTCAAATACACAAATGAGATGCCGTTTCCGCTTATTGACAATTTCACACTTGGATATGAACAGAAAACAAGAGATAATAAAGGACAAGTGCTTCCAATTCAATCACAGAGGAATGTAGAGAATGGAGGGATTATGTCTCAGCAATGAGCGTCAACAATAGACGTAGCTATGGCATCATAATTTGATTAACGAGAAAAACAGGCCCATCGTGGGTATTCAAATAACCTGGGTATCATCACTGGGGTGTCCACAATGACCACCGACTACAACACAATGCAATAATCTCGACAGCACAACAACACTGCTGGGTATTGATACAATGAATGAAGACGTGTGTCTCTGTATATGCAGCTTTTTTCTATGGGAACTGAGGGCCTCTCGTCTATTATTACAATGTTAGCACTTTGGAGGATACTGCTGTTGGATGGGGTCAGGTCGGTTTTGGAGCGTAGAACACCCTGCAGTGCAAATGTCCCTGAGGTAGAGATATCACAGCGGGGCAGGCCAGCAAGAAATGGCAGGCGCTGACATACACACTGACAGAAGCGCTCTCGCACATGTTCATGGTGTAATCAAAGGCGGGCAGGTCTGGGCAGTCGTCCTGGTGGTGTGGTAATAACCATATTTCCACTGTGACCATGCGTGTGCGTACATGTGTGTTATTAACAGTGTATCTGTCTACCATGACAAAATGTGTGTGCTGGCCTGCTGTTATCTCCCTTGCCGCTGCTGTCAGGTTGCAGGACTGCCTTGCAGCAAGCGAGAAGTGTGTAAGAACGTGTGTGTGTGTGTGTGTGTGTGTGATTTAATTCTTCAGCTGAAGGGGCCACAGCATCTCCAGCTCAGATACAATGGTTGGCTGTTCAGCACTGGGCAAAGAACAAAACGTGTGTCTAAAGCTCATTTTGACTAACAGTTTGCAGAATTGAAGACCTTCAATGTTTTTGGTTTGAAGTTGCACAGCAGTTGTGATTTCTATGGGCGGGCTGCATATCTGACCTCAATGCTTTTGTGTTGCCGACACAAAAATCATTGGTTGGAATGTGTGTAACTGTTTCTGTGGTGACATTACTCCACATTACTCCACCTCTTAAAAAACAGTTGTAATCCAGATTGTTCATTAGATATGCACCATGAAAAAAGCATTTGCAGAGATACTTGCCGCACCATTGAGTTTGTTTTTGTTTTGACAGTGTATGAGCCTGTACATCTATTTCTTAACCACAATCTCTTTAAATTCCACGATTCAAGCTGCTGTCTGCGGTGTTCTCTCCATCGCTCTAAGAATCTATGACCATGCTAGCAATTCTTTGAGGTTGCAGTTAATGAAGTAAACATGAGTCAGATAGCTGAGGCAACTTACTCTGTGTTACCAGTGATTTCCTCCTGAATCTGCCTGGATTGAAGGATGCCCTCTCGTTTCTGAAAGCAACAAAGGGAGGATGAATTGTAAATGTGTGATTATTTCATTCTGCTTAATGTGAGTAGAAGGTTTTTGAACATAGTCAGAAATAGATACATACATAAGCCTTTAAAGCCAATGTTTCACTCACCTGAACGACCACTACTTGAATGGAAACATGGTCTGGCAATCTGATTGGTGCCCTGAAGTGTTGCGACAGCGCCACCAGCAGGTGCAGGATGGCAACTATACTCTTAGCATGAACCGCTAATGTTGGGAAAGATGGAGAAACAAAGTGAGAACAAGACACAACATAATCACTGTCAAATATAGTTAACAACAAATAACACATGATGCCAAAGGTTACCGTACATTCAGGTGATGTTAAAAATTACAAGCACAAAGGCATCAAAGTCACAGGACCAGTTGACTGTCACCCGCAGCTCCTGAGAAGCTACGAGGAGAGTGGCTAGACAATCTGCTTTCACCTGGCAGCAGAAGGTAGTTCACATTTCGGATCCAGGAGGGCACGAGGATATTGTTTTCTTTTGTGTGTATTTTGTTGTGTACCACAGTAAGCGTGCAGGATCTGCCTACAACGACACTGGCAAGCTCAAAGCCTCCTACAATCAATATGGATCCAGTTAAGCTTCAAACATATAAACAATAGGAGCATTGTGCCATTTAAACAGCTGTCAGTGGAAATGAATCTTCACAGAGTACGGCAAAAATAGAAAAAGGCAGACAGAAATCTGTTAAAACAAGCTATCATGAAGCTAGTGCCCCTGCATGAAGGGAACTGAGAGGCTCTGGTAAGAGCTTTACTTATCCTACAATGAGATATTCAATACAGAAACACTGAAACACTTTCAGAATCCTGTGTGGAACACTAGTTATTCATCACAGGCACACATCAAACAGGCCAAACTCACAGCAGACATTTGAACATGTTATTAGCAGGAGAAGTATAAATGCGCCCAACAGAGGTGTCCCAGTAAACCGTACTGGTGAACCAGTATTCACATTAACACAGCCATGACACACCAAAATCATATGTTGCCAATTAGAGCACCGTGAAGCTGTGAGGCACAGAGGAAGTTAAAACAAGCTGATATTTTCATCTATTTATGACTTTATAAAATGATGATAAACAGATAACCTCCATCTATGTTGGAGTAAAGTTGCCTTACAGCTTCAGCAATGCCAGGTCTGCATTTATGGACTTTTTTTCAGTTTTCCATTGTGGATGAACCGTTATTGAAAGTGACAAAGAAACATGGATAAGTTAAAGTGGATGTTCTCTTGTCGGTGTTCTCTGGTAGACAAAGTCCAGCATGTAATGTGTTATATTGTCACTCAAATACTTACTACTCACGTATGGCTCCATCTATATTTTAAATACATCATTCATATACCACAATTACCTGTTGATTATATCTGCAATAAGATAATATAATATAATCTGCACTAATTACTGCTTTCAGTTGCAGGGACTTGGTTGCTAATTAAATGAAAACAGCTGATTTCCATACAGGGCTCGTTTAAATGCCAAGTGTGTGTTCCACTCCTGTTTTCTTATGGATGTTAATGAAAGCAACAGTGTTTCCACTTGTACTTGAAGGAAACTGTTGATTTGATATTGGATATAATCAGATCTTGATCATGCTATTGGTGAAGTTATGCTGCTTTCACACCCTGATTTTATACTTATTGAGACTTGGAGGAGCAGCGTGTGTGAATCTGAACGTCCAGACTGATCATTGTTCGGAACATTTACAGACAGTGGCGGTGGCTGTGTTGACGACTTTGCTATCATGCGAAAGTAGTGAATACAAACAATCGAGAGGGAATAAAAAGGGTCATTTACAAGACGACAGCTACGAAAATGTCTAGCTGGAGACCATAGACTGTACATTACATCTGGACGAAGCATCTGCAGTTTCTTCCAACGTAAAATATAAAGCTAAAGTATCCAGGATGTGGGCACTCCCAAATTTAGCTGGTGATATCATTTGGAACCAGAATCTGTATAGTAGTGAATCGGGGAATGGAGCTTCAGTATTGATATCCTGTGAGGATGATTGGTTCA
This sequence comes from Macroramphosus scolopax, assembly GCA_901007825.1. Lineage (NCBI taxonomy): Eukaryota > Metazoa > Chordata > Actinopteri > Syngnathiformes > Centriscidae > Macroramphosus > Macroramphosus scolopax. Next base: position 35,462 of record CAAKHC010004020.1, on the reverse strand, counting down.
CTGCACAGCAAATCATTTCATAGTTTAAAACAGACAATCATTGTTCTGGAAAGTTAGCGTTACATCCCCTCTCTTTCTTCTTACGCACACCTCCCACTAGAAGTCTGTAAAGGCCTCAAATCAGGAAACGTCTAATGCCGACTGCTCTTAGCTGTCGCTGTGTGTGCTGCAGGAAAATGACAAAGATCTGCATTGAGCTGCAGATCATCAGCTCAATATATTCTGCTGCTCAGTAAGTCACTCTATTCTATGAGGAGCAGCAACGGACAGAAACACAAAGTCCTTGAAGTAGCAAACAGTACCAGGATACTGAAGCCATAGTGTATAGTAGGTTACTTATTTAAACATGCACAGTTGCCAAACTGTATATTAATATATTCTAGAGAGAATACAGTATGTTGCTATGAAACCATAAAAATAATTAGAGCCTTAAATTCGCAATTAAAGTGACCTAAGAAATATTAAAGATATGTTGTAAATTTCTCCGTGTTGTAAATTTCTCCGTGTTGAGAAGAATAAAGGCTTTCTGACTTACAATCAACATTCCAGCGAATGTTCCTGGTGGAGAGTTTGAGTGAGTCGTTGATGCGTTCCAGAACAGTCTGAAGCTTCTGTTTCTGGGCGATCTCTGACTGCGTCACCTCCGCCACGTTGAGCTTCTCACCTTCTAGCTTTTCTGAAACACAAAACAAGGTCAAAATGAGTAAGTCATGGGCTTATCATCCAATTCAGAGGTGCTCACTCCACATGCATGATGTAAGTACTCACCGAATAGCTTCTGTAGGACCTGTCCGTCATACAGATCTTCAGCCAGATCCTTGACAATGATCCTCTCCCCCACCAGAACATCATTTATCCAGTCAATCAACACCTGCATGGGCAGCAGAAGAGAAGCTGACAACTGACTGCAAAGTTATCTTTGATTGTAATCATGTTGTTCGCCGACCTTCATGTGAAGTACTACCTTCAATACTGAATGAAATACTGACGTAAATGATTAAATACTTATTTGTAACTGCAGCTCGAGGTTTACTTGCACATGTGTGTGTTTCATATCTAACACTTCAGGAAAAGGCTTATTGTGATTTGACTCAGGTTGGTCCAGACGTAGGATGTGAAAAACCTTGAGCTTTAAGCTTTTTCACACATTTTATTGGATGTCCAGTCTGAGATTCAGCTGGGCCACTCAATAACCCTTTTAAAGCCAAAACCAGCGTTAATGAGGTGATGTGCTGAAGATCTCTGTGCTGCTGTTGCTACATTCTGTAAATTGTCGCTCCGATTCTTCTTGAGAAGTTTCATGTTTGACTCCAGCGGTCGCCGTACCTTCATTAGCTCCTGCAGTTTGCGGTCGTTCTTGGAGTTTGGATCCACCATGGTGCGCACTTCATTCTCCTCTAACGGATGACCAGGAACAGAAAAACAATTAAATCCCGAAAGATAAACTACTGATCATGACAAGGGATGGGAATTGATAAGAATGTATTGATTACAATGCCATTCCCGATTCTGCTAATCAGTCTGATTCTGTAAAGATTCCCTTGCTGATTCCTCAATTATATATAGCAGGAGTTTTTCAAATTGTGTTCATGTGTAACAGGGTCTGTTGTTGGAGCTGATTACCTAGCATGGTGTCCTCAGGGTCCAACTCATAGTGGGAAGGGCTGAGAGGAAGGTTAATGGCATTTATCCCCTCCTCCTGAAGCTCAGACACTGGGGGTAAAGGTACACACATTATATTACATTCACTGAAACAAACACTGAGCACATTCACAGATACAACATTGACTTTTGGTGCAATCTCAACCTTTTAAAATGACTTATATTATTCAAAGCTGCAGACCTTTACTCATCAACCACAGGATCTATATGTTCATGTGAAGTAACAATGTCTCCCAGAAAAATGATCACTGCACGTTTTCAGCAGTAGTTAGGACGGCCCCCTAAATGTTACCTTGATTCCAAAAACCAAAGAGAGCATAACCTCCGTCAGGAGCCACGTGACGTCAGACAAACACAGACCAAGCTTCCTGCTTCTCAGCAGGCATAATAGACACCCAGCACGCCATTCTCAGTGTGTCAGATACCTGAGGAGGCTTGTTCACAGCTGATCTGTTTGTGTGTGTAGGAATCGTGTATGTGTGAATATGTTTGTGTGCTGAGTGCATGGAGTGAACATCCTGCGAGCATCTATTCTTCACTGGAACAATATCCGCTTCATTCACAGCATCCAGAAAGGCAAACATACGTCCATACACATGTACGCACACATGCACAAAGCGATTGAGAATATCTGTTCGATTGAAACAAACCAGCTGGTATTCGGATCAACGTGTCCTGCATGACCGCTCAAAATTAGTTGAACATTGAGACAGCCTGAATAAATGTTTTTCAATGGTTGTTCCATGTACAATCCTATTTGCAGCATATAAAAATAGAATATCATCTAAAATTTGTATCAGGGGTTACAGATTCATTAAGACTAAGAATCTCTTAAGATCCAAGTAAAATTGGAAGCAGAGCTAAATGTTCACGAACAGAACACAAGACACATCTAATAAATTCCAACAAAATCACATAAAAGCTCCCATTAAACAGCAGTGTTAAACTTTATGAGGGCACATGACTGCTAATCAATGCTAATGCTTCTGGTCAAGGGAATTCAGGGAACATATTTTGGGAAAATAGTGATTTAACCTCAAGAGTCAAGAATTATTTTACAATATCACAAAGGAAACAAAGATATTATCAGTCTTTTGTCTTTGATTGAATAGAAAAGAAAAAGAGTACAAATGTTTTCAGGGATATTAAAACCCTTTTATAGCTCCCTTCAGAAACTGGCAGTTTAGGGACTCGTGGGGATACTGCTGCTGTGCACCACACCAATTAGCACAATGTAATGTTACTGCAACTATAACTTGTGCTATTTAAGGATGAGCAAGTATGAACAAATCATGGCTGTTTTTTATTTGGTGGTTTCATATGCAGTATTGGGATGACATCACCAAGGTATCAATTCAACCCACTTACCAGCTTTTTATATTGAGATCTCAAATCTGCCATTGTTGTTTGGCCCTTTAGACAGTTAAAAAATAAATATTTGATCGGCTATATTAACAAACTGTATATCTTCAGCGTAGGTTGGGTTTGCTGTCAGTGTTAGAAAACTGAACCGGAATCACAGTGTCATCAGTGTCCTGCAGCGCCGTCCTGTGCATCACTCCTCCCCCTCTGAGGCAGTGTCATAAACGGAGAATGCAAATCTCTCCACTTGGTTAGATAAGGGTAATAACATAAAAGCCATGCCAATAGATGCATCATTCAGGAACATGCTTCCGAGGCGATGCCTACATATTGCTGTTACTCCTACCTGGAGGGCAGAGCGCTCCACAGCCCATGTCTGTCTGTCTCCGTCCCCCCCGTCTCAAGCATCCTTCCAGGCTAGCAGGACCACCTCTCTCCCCTGGAGCTCATCCTCCTCAGGCTAAGCTCGCAATACTAGAACAACTGACCCTGAGATAAATTTTATCTATTTTCACAGAAGGTTTAGATTCCTGTTTGCACTATGTCCACACTGCACATTTGGTGTGCGTCTGTATGGTGTGCACAGCCCCTTACTGATGCTTTCTGTCAAACCTTCTGACCTTCTCCTCGCTCTTTTCTATTCATAACAACGTGTCCCCATCCTATAGCTCTCTTTCCCGTCCTCGCCCTATTCCCCTTTCTCTTTTTTCCTTTTTCATTTGGCTGTTACTCCAGTTCAGCCGCTCGGCCTCTCTCTCCCTGGCACACACAGCGACTGCCATAAACGTCACAGTGACTTAAATTTAATCAATGATCAACACAAAAACGACCGGCCCACGATTTCCATCAAATCATGTTACACACACACACACACACACGCACACGCACACACAGCTCACTTAGTATGTGTATGTGTGTGCCTGACCAGCATGAATGTAATATGATTGCATGCAACAACATAAAATGAGCCTCAGCTGTGGAGCAGCAAAGCTGAATGACACAAAGTAATCATGCAATTGAAAGAGACCTTTCTCATTCCATGATAAAACCTGGCCTTTAACAATGAATGTCAGGCTCGCTGAAGCAGGCTGTGTTTCTACAGCGTCTCTGTAGGGATAAACTGAATTGGGCATTTAAAACAGGGCATTTTGAGCATTCTTATTTACAGCACATTCTTGGTAGTTAAAGAGCAAAATAGCAAGGTTTATTAACTGTTATGAAGGGAAGTGAAGAGAGATAAACGGGCAAAATAGTGAGCTCCAGAGGTACTCTTCTGTATCTGACCTCTGACCTGCTGTGGATGGCAAGGCACCATGGAAACGTTAATGTATTATTGTTGTTAAAAACGGCAGTGTGAAAGCAGAGAGGATTGTGGTGGAGCCAGTCTTCTGTCTGAGACGGGCCTGTGTTTACTAATGTCTCATCCCCCACTATTACACAGTACTTGCGGATTCAATACCTTACATGGATAAAGACGCAGCCCGCGGGCACGATAACACACACCCCGGCTAACACACGTCGATTATGCTGGCGATCTATTCGTGATGCATTTATGCTAGAAGCTAAATGCAAATCAGTGCCATTCGCTATCTTAACTTTGTGTTTAGTTTGTTGCAGTTTATTTCTACAGCGCAAGAGTGGTGGATATGATTTGAACTATTTCGACAACTTCATTCCATCTTCTGTTAAAAGTTGCTGTAAAACGACGGAGCCGACAACGGCTATGCTAGTTTATGGCTAAATATATTTGCTAACTGTTAGCTGTTTACCTTCTTTAGCTTTTTTCCTTCTTGCCAAAGTTCCACCAAGTTTTCCCAGGAAAGAGTCATCTTTCTTTCTAGAAGACGGCGATTTAGGCGTCGGGGACTTCGGAGAGGACGGGGACTTCTGAGGCGAGGAAGCCATCGTGGTAACAATTATTTAATCCGCAACCGATGAATTTAAACGGGTTTAGTTGACGTGGGAATGAAAGTTGGTTGAAAGTCGCGTAGAAAAAAAAAATCACCGTCCACTCCCCAAAGCCGGAAACGGAATTCCAGGCATTTTCTCCCGAAGTTGGCTCGAGCGACTAGCCCCTCCTCTCTGGAGGAACACCGGGAGAGGAAGCTGACTCACGGCGGGAAGTGTCAGTCGACTGCCGGACTCGAAGCAACGTCATAGGTGTAGCCGATGTATTAGGAGCACCTTGAGGAACCAAATGAAGTCCGAAGTAGCAGAAATAAAGAAACAACCAGAAAAGCTATTTGATAGCTGAACGCTATATCTGCAGATCATTATTAGAAGGTTATTTTGTTCTTGTAGGTTTGCTGGTTAAGCTAACTTTAGCTACCAGAGCTCTGCAGGCACCAGCTTGATCTATTATAAACATCAAGTTAATGGACCTTATGAAAAAGGATCAATATAAATTGTGGCTAACATGTACAATTTTCATAAATTTACAATTCTGTTTGATATACAAAGCCAATATGTTTCATCCGATAAAATATAACAATTTAATAAAACACAAAATTGACTGTCACTGATGTAACGTCTGTTATCTCCTGTCTGGGTTTTTGGGTTCACTCTGTTTGCAGTAAACTTATATTACATAAACTACATTAATGTCCACAGGTTTTATAAACAATATAAAGATGATAGACAGGGACATTTTTTGTGACTGCTCTTATACAAAGCGGATATCTAAAACATACCAATAACAATTCATTTGCCAACCAAGTAAACAAGATATAGTGTGAAAATCATCCACATTAAAACCAAATACAATTACAGAGAATCATAATCGAGGCTAAAAAATAACTGATTAAATGAAATGTTTTTGAAGGCGCTATGGAGAAGGACAGCGTTGAGCTGCAGGGCGGTGATGCTGTGGTTAAGAGATGGTGGTGATTTCAATAAGTATGCTTAATTACTAATAAAATAGTTCAAAGACCATTTTATTAAGCCATTTTCATGTGTCGAACAAGCACCTTTGTATTTCTGAGTGACAGTGTTCATTAATTTTCAAAATAAATTTTGAGACTCCGACAGGCTCTTGGTGAGAACGACCTCAAAATATTAAATTCATTTTTATTAAAGATTTTCTCAATTTAAAAGAAAGTAAAAGCAAAAAACATTGAAACAGCACATCAATTTACAGTCTCCATCATGACAACATATATTATTCTGAAGGAAGTATTTGCTATTTTACAACAAAAACAAACAAAATTTAAAGTCCAGGAATCAACTATGGTTGCTTGTCCTTGGAATAAAACGTAAACATTTATATTCTCAAGAGTGGCTTCAGAGGTCACTCAGCTCATACAGTGGATTACTGACAGTAGTAAGTCACAGGCTAATATCACACTAAATAGTACAAGATACTCTATTTCCAGGCATGTGTGTGGCCACGCCCAATCAGTGATGTCACAGCAGTTGGTTCGCCTTTACTGCACATACATGGAATGCCTCACTAATTGGGGTGAGGCAGAGGTGCAACATACATGGAAAATCAAACCTTTGCAGTAGATGTTTTCTGCCCTGCGAAACAATAATAAATTAATGCTGCTGTAGTGGAAAAAGAAAAGTGAAATGTTCCGCCACCTGGCAGTGGTAGATCTCACCTGTTAAAATAAAAAGTGTCTGGTTGTAATAACAATGTTATTTGGGTCTATTTGTGTTTCAACACAACGTGAAGAGATATTCAACAGAGAGATTTCACCCACACACTTAGCTACAGAGTGACCAATCTTGAACAAGATAAAATAATCTCAACTTATTACACACGTAAAAAGCAGCCAGCAGTTGTTGATGAGGCAGTCCATTTGCTTTAAAATGTAAAAGGCAATCAGTCACATTAATAGAGGTTCTTATTGTACATCTAGTTTCAGGGTGAGGACAGATTAAACTTGGATGGACAGAGGTCAAATAACCTTACTGGCAGGGACCTCATCAGCCCCCATCACTATGAGGGCGTCATTAGCTCTGTTCGAGGCTATGCTCAGTTACTGTTCTGACGTCAGCATGCAACCACAACGCGAGTCTACATGAATCCTTACACTCTTCTCGAGTTTATAAAATTTTGGATTCTCACCACATTTTCTTGCTTCATGAGGACAATTCGGGTGTAAATTAATAAGGTAAAAGTTGACCTTTGCGCTTCAAAATAGTGCCGTTTAGAGCCTTTCTACTCTCCCCTGTCCATTCTGCCCCACACCATTGATCAACATCGAACCCTCTCTCCTGCTTCTTATGAGCCCCAGCTGTCATCCGCCTGGGGCCAGTGGAATTCGTAGCCTTTGGACAACACGAGACTCTCCAGGTCTCTGTCCTCGGCCCTCTCCTTCAGCCTCTGCTCCTCAAGTTTAGACACCAACATGTCTCTTTTCTCCACCGTCCTCATGATCTGAGACAGGATCTCTTGCTCCTCCTGCAGCTCAGAGGCACTCTTCTTTGTATCTGGAGAGAAGTGAAAGAAGTGAGTGGAACGTAGGTAAAAAGTAAATTTTTATGAATCACGATGAGATTTGGGGTTTCCCACTTTACCTTCTGTTGCCATCCTGTGTCTAAGATCATGCTGCAGTCGGCCTTGAGTGTCCTCCAGTTCAAGCTCCTGAGCACTAGGACAGAGAGAAAATTGGGTGACCTCTACTGGTAAAGGATGGAAAGTGCAACCAAATTTGTGTCACCAAGTCTTTCGTCCCCTTGCAGTCACTTACAAGATCATGAGTTCAGACTCATAGCGCACTAATCTGTTCTTCTCCAGGACAAGTTTGAACCAGGACTGATAAAGCTGGGCATCGTCACTGTCATCTGCCTGAGACTCTTCTGAGAGGGAGGAGGGACCAGAACAAGTGTGGAAGGAGACATGGATGATGAAAGAATGAGGAGGTAGATAGGGGTTGGTAGGGATTGGAATGAGGGTGACGGGTAGCAGGATGGAAGAAGAAAGGATGGAAAAAAGATTTTGAAAAGAGGAAAAACAAGAGAAGTTGACAAATTATGTAAAGGCCGTTACAGAGAGTAGCTTCCCACTGGAATCAAACACACATACACACATGGCATCTGCTTTACTGCTCACTAGTCACGTCAACACAAACAAGCCATGCGCTGTAAAGACATGAAAGGATGAGGCAACAATGCAATCTGGCTGTGTGTTGTGAGTTCATCCATTAAGTGCATCTAGAGGCTTTCAACCATCAGGATTACAAGACAACACTTTCTTCTAAATGGTCGAAGAAATATGAGCACAGTCATTTAAAAACAGAAGAATGAGGGTATCACAATGGAATTCAATTGAACTCGGAGTGAACCAAGTTATTGATCGACAGGGTTCAGACTGTCAGACGAGTAGCTTTGTCTTGTTCAAGCAGAAGGCACCGATTTGTGTGTATTGTCCAGTACCTGTTTCTCCTCTTATAACCTTTTCTATGGCCACTCCTTTCTCCTCTAGATCTCTCTGTTTCTCTCCAACCTCCTCCAGTTGTCGCTGGATTGCCTAGGCGATGTAAAAACGGGACATAATATGACGTGATCACACCTGATCGATAGACAATAATATAAGATAACAGCAACACGTCAGCACTTGTCTGCAGAATGCAGAGATCATTTATTACAATCAGCTGGTTAACCCAAATTACTACAAACATGTTTTCACACTCATCCGTACCTACACTATATGGACAAAAGTATTGGGCCACCTACAGATTACACCAACAGGAGCTTTTATGACATCCCATTCCTAATTCATAGCATTAATAGGTCATAATAATAATAATAGCCAGGCACTACGATTTGGAGCAGGGGGCCACAGCTCATCTGGCTCTGTGCAATGGTTAATAAATTCTGCCTACCAGCACCTGTACAGCTCACACGATGAATTTGGTTTGTTTCATTCATAACAACTAAAAGATAAAACTGTTTTTTATGGGGATTTATATGTTGGAACTGTTTCTGAGCTCGGTGACTGCCGACCTCTCAGTGACAAGACTCCAGGAGGTCACTGCCAGCTAGAGACCTCTGTGAGGCTTAAACAGAACCAGAGGGATTTGGTTACGTTTGGACAGACTCTGACCAGCTGTTTCTCGTTGCCATGGTTATACTACACCACCTGTGTCCAGGGTTTGGCTTCCTAGTCCTCATCTAGCTTCAAATCTTCCAGCTTACTCTCAGCAATAAAGTGGAAAAGCCAAAATGTCGACCACATAATGAGTTGTATCATGTTAGCTGCCCTGCTGGCTGTGTATTTTCAGATTGTGAGAGCAGTGACCCACTGAATGTAAAGAGCCCAGACAGATAACGGTGTTTTTCATATTTTGTTGTCAGGTCGAACTAAATGACACTGTGACACCACCATTTCTGGTAGGAATCAGTCGTACCTGAGCTCTGTGAAGCCGCTTCAGCTGTTCTGTTTTGGCCTGCTGGGCCACCGTCTTCTCCTGTTTCCTCTTCAGTCTCTCTGAGCACAGCTGGGACCCAAGCAAAGAACACTTCAGATGATGTACAAACATGGAAATAGAGTCAACATGTTCTGGCATTGTGCAGACTCTCTGTACGAACAAATTGGTCTGTACAAACCCTGGGATTAGATGATGTGTTGTCGTTTTCATCATCACTTGAGCAGGGTTCTTCTAGATTAAGCTGACTGGAGGCTGGATGAGGAGAAATGAGAGAATTGTTCAGAGATTGTACTGTTTTTATGGATAATTTGTCCAACTCTAATATATCAGTCTATGAACGTCCCACAGCACGTAAACATACAGGACCTGACACAGACGTTACTTCTCTTTAAAGCTTCTCCCAACAACAATTTAACATTGAACAAATCAGTCAAAAGCCAACTCTGAAAGCAGTGTCTTATTTCAGCTCTTGTTTGTTTGCCTCTAACTACTTTCATTAACATAGTTTCTAGCAGCAGCAGCGGGCAGCAACAATAACTGATGCTCTGCACCAAAGTCAACAACTGGGGCAGCGTTTGAGGTGGATGTGTGAATGGGAATTTCTGAGCTAATATACTGGCCAAAACAACTTCATAAGAAGAGCTACTGTATCAGAGTTGTTTTACAGTTTGATGCAATTAAAGAACCTCAAACAACTTACCTTTGTTTCTGAGGTTGGTGAGGATCATCCTGATTTCCTTTTGTACCTCCGGATCCTTTCCCTCGCTGTCCGAGGCCTCCCTCTTCCTCAGTCTCAGGGAGGAGAAGAGGTTGACCCTCCTCCGCCCCCCCTTGCGCACCGTGGCCATGTCATCAGAGAAGACCCCTCCGGAGTCTCTCCGGCTCTTTAGGGAGACCTGCTGCATAAGTGAGGGCAGGTCCAGCTCAGCTTCACGCTTCCTGACCTTCTTCTCTCTGAATGGCTCCGGTCCTGCTGTACTGAGGATCGAGCTGAAGTTTAACGCCCCCTCAGACATCGGCCTCCGTCTATAGGGGCCGTCGGGTTTGTCCCTCCTGTTAAAATACCAAGAAAAATCCTGATATGGAACCAAATGTATGGAAAACAATAGTGTGCTTTTACTTTAATTCAATTCAGACAGTTTTTTCAAAAGAGGCACTTTCAGCTGATGAAACGAGTGCCTGAAAAAAACTTTAAATAAACTTTGATTATTATATAAGTACTATACAAACATAATGAGTCCTGTGTTGGTGTTGCTGGAGGGATTGGTCACACTAAATTTCCTCCTGAAGGCGTTGGCTAAGAGCTGGAAGGCTGACGGCGATGAAGCAGAGGTTTGGCTCTGAGCTGGTTCTCCGTCCTGGCCAGAGTCTGCTTGAGGCTTATCTGCCTCTGTCCCTGCTTGTACCTGATAAAACATAAGAGGACAGGAAAATGCAGGCAAAATAATGTGGAATTAATGAATTCCTCTTATCTCAGTCACATCACGGTTCTTGGACCATTGCATTACACTGTAAGGAGAAACGAGCGAGAGATAAACAAGAGGCTGAATTTAGTGCATTGATAAATGAGTGAAGTCCCAACCTGCTCTTTATGTTTCTGTGTGGTCTCGGTGTCCATGCTAATGGGATTTTCCTCTGGTGTGACCAGAATGTCCCAGTTCAGAAGCTTGTCTTTTTCAGAATGAGATAGCATCAAGCGTTTCTTTGGGGTGGACGAGCGCTTTTCACTTCTCTCACTTCCCTCTGAAGGATGCTGTGTATCTGCAGATGTCTTGCAACTGTCTTCAGAGTTCTGAGAGAGCAGGAATATTATCAGGGGATGAAGAGACTATTCATTCCCAGAGCTTCCTACAACTGCTACTTCAGATTTGTATGAGCGAGGCTAAGAACCACAAAAGAGACCTTGTGCTTTACGACTGACACGATACTGTTTTAAATGTACATTTGCACTAAGTGTGCTGTGCATCGACACATCCACAATAAATTCTAATGGACGCACTGTTTGATTTTCTGCTGGCGTGATCTCCTCAAAGTCAGAATCAGCTTCAGGGACAGTTTCAGGTCCCTCTCTGTCCGCCGGCCAGCTTCTCTGGAAGTGTTTGACGAAGATCAGAGGGAATGCTGTAAAAGGCACAAAAAGAAGGATGTTTTCCCAAATACTGCAAATGCTTTAGGGGCATAAAATCTCAGACTTGGAGATGAGTATTTCAGGTGCATATATACATTTTTCTATAAAATAATCTCAATTGAATTAGAAAATGTATGCAGTTTATTTTGCAATACCCTGTGAGGGATACTAAAAATATTTAGACAGGTAAAAGCTATGTGGCAAACCTGCAATGTGTGTACAAAATTACAACAGACAAAACTGTCATATTACGCTTACAAAACTAAGGTTAGGGCTATATATAACTGATAAAAAACAATGTGCTTAAAAGGTCAAAGAGAAATTCAAGTGAGTGCTGTCAGTTTATTTTTAAGATACAAATACTGACCCCTAGTGGTGTACATGCGACATTACAACTCTCTACAGTCTCTGCTGAGTCTGGGCACATTGACCCTGCACCTCCTCCCCAGTAACACTTAACCTCTAAGTAACGATTCCTGCTTGTGTGTATTAAATATCTCACTGGAACACACGCATCAGTCATATTTACAGTCACATATTTTGCTGATGTGACAAATATCCAGGTACCACAGAAATCACTTGGATCATAATGCACAAAGTAACCAAAGTTGTTGTGCCAAGGAAAGACCAGACACAGGACTTCAGTTCTCAAACAAGCCTGATGTCCCATAGGTGAATTATTGATTGTTGAAAATGTGTTAATGGGCTTTGTTGCTCCTCAGCTGTAGATCCTCTTCCCCTGTGCTTTTGGTCGGTGCTTCTGTGGACTTGCAACCACCTGAGGGTGTACGAGGACCGAGGAGCTGCATTTCCTGCTATTTCTATTTAGAGCTACAGTGTGTTTGATGATCAGATCCATAACTGTGGTGGTGATGTGTCAGGTCGATGTAATAGAAGCAGTGACGTCCAGCTCCATTCATCATCCAAATCATGATATGTAGACTTCTACTGCAGACTTCAAATACAACACGGCGAGCTGTCACCTGCAGAAGTTCTCTGACGACTCTGCCATCGTCGGCCTCATCACAGACGGGGACGACAGGGAGTACAGAGAACTGACACAGGCCTTCGCTGTCTGGTGCCAGAGAAACCACCTCCAGCTCAACGCCAACAAGACGAAGGAGCTGGTGGTGGACTTCCGCAGGCGCAAACACCCCGCCCACACACCGGTGAACATCCAGGGTACGGACATTGACTGTGTAACATCCTACAAGTACCTGGGTGTTCACCTGAACAATAAACTGGACTGGTCTGAAAATTCTACAGCCCTCTACAAGAAGGGACAGAGCAGGCTTTTTCTGCTCCGGAGACTCAGGTCTTTTGGAGTGGAGGGGGCTCTCCTCAAGTCCTTCTTTGACTCTGTGGTGGCACCAGCCATCTTCTACGGGTCGGTCTGCTGGAGCAGTAGCATTTCCGCTACGGATAGGAAGAGACTAAACAGACTAGTGAAGAAGGCCAGCTCTGTCCTGGGCTGCCCTCTTGACCCTGTGGAGGTGGTGGGAGACAGGAGGATGATGTCCAAGCTGTCATCTTTGTTGGACAACACGTCTCACCCCCTACAGGTCACTCTATCATCCCTGGGCAGCTCGTTCAGTGATAGGCTGATTCACCAACGGTGTCTCACGGAGAGATACCGCAGGTCTTTCCTCCCTGCAGCAGTCAGACTCTATAACCAGAACTGTTCCCATTGAACACACCAGGACTCAC
>CAAKHC010004020.1:0-22209 GCA_901007825.1 Macroramphosus scolopax | reverse complement strand
TCTATAACCAGAACTGTTCCCATTGAACACATTGAACACACAGGGACTCACTGTCTTCATTTCAATATGTGAAGTGCTGTATAATGTGCAATAATTTAGGTACCATAACTTATGTACAATAACACCTATGCCTTTCACTGTCTTCACTTAAATACTGTGTTGGGACGTAAAAATGTGCAATAACTTCTGTACCATACTTTATGTGCAATAACCTACATGCCTTCACTGTCATCACTTCAACACTGTGTTGTGCAGTAAATGTGCAATAACTTACATTCCATAACTTATGTGCAATATCAATGTGTTCCTGATCCAATCTTCCAAACATAGCGTGCTTACTACTTATTCATTTTTAACTTATTACTTGTGTAATTTTGGTAAATGCTCTTTTAATGCGTGCACTATCCCTTTGCTACTGTGAAAATGTAAATTTCTCTGTGTTGAGAAGAATAAAGGCTTTCTGATTCTGATTCTGATTCTGATTGTTTTTAGGATACAACTCCTACCTCACAAACTCTGTCATGGAAGTTGTGTTTCTTTAACTTTCTCTTTTCAGAGTCGATGTAGTATTTGTGGATTCGTTTTCGGGTTTTCCTGAAGTTAAACTGTACTATGAGGTTGGGAGAAGCATTGCATAAAGTTGAGATAAAGAATTTACTTACTCGCTCTGATCTTCTGCTTCCAGCGATTATTTTGCTTGGTTTTACAATTATCTACAGAAAGGTGGAGGCAAACACAACATCAGAGGGAACAAGATGAAGTACTGTACGGACTGTTGAAGACTGTGGACAGACTGACTGACTCTGCTGCTGAGATAAAACAACAAACATTAAATAGAGTGTCGAATGCTCCAGTATGTCAGCCGCACCCTGATCTCCCAGACATAACTGGGACGGGGACTCCAACACAAACACACTTATGAAAGGGTGACTAGTTAAAGTTCAGCCTGTTTCAGATGCTCCCTCAGGGAATATCATGTTTAAAGTAATAAAAAGGGTCTGAAATCCATCTGCACAGCATTGTACCTTTTTGAAAAATACAGAACAACTTCTTCAATCTATATTTACAGTCTTGATATTGCACAAAGCAGCTTAAGGCTACACAAGAGCCACACTGACCTTTGGCACCTTCCTGGCTCTGGCCCTTTGCCTCTGTGACATCTGGTGAAGGTTTAACTATGCAGGAAGCATCCAGAGCTTCCACAGCCATGTCTGTGTCTGCAAGGACACTTGTTTGAACTTTGTCAAGCAGCTCTGAACGCCCGTCTGTAAATAAAACAGTAATTGAGTAAGTACTCACTGGCATTAAACACATGCTAACATACCCGATGTACAGTGGGAATGATCAGAGCTGTAGCTGGGGCATGCATACTGTCTCTACTGCACTATATTAAACAATCAGAGTAGCATGTTGAAGAATGGTGGTCAAACAAATACACAATCATCTTATAGAGACATAAATCCCAATGTATTTCTATTCAAACAAAACAGTGAATATGACGTCTGCTTCTAACACATGCGACATTTCTTACTGCTCAGAAAATATTAAACTCAATTCACATACAAGTACAACACAAGACGGTACATGTTCATGATTCAGTACTCACAGATAACGAAGTCAACATTGTACAGAAACTTTCCAGAGATGATCCCACTTGGTCAAAGCAAAGACATGAAAACATCTGGACATTAGGTGGCCCAGCATTTTATGAATGGGACCTTTTGATGTTTCCACTTTGGTTTGTCAGAGTTGACTAAGAACAGCCACAGGATGTGTGAAAGTAAACACTGTTTGTGAATGTGTAGATACCAGAGGGAAAGACAGAGAAGACCCAGTAGCAGAGCCCATCTGGAAGCTGACAGGAGACGTGTGATCACTTCAGTTCTGATCAGGTCGACTCAATCTGGGTCAGATAGCTTCAATTAAGTTAAGTAATCAGTACTAGATTTTTCCATATACAGCATACGAGATTACACTTTAATGATTATGATCATGTTTTTGTTTGCAGCAGCAGCCTGATAAGCCGTGTGATGAAGGTGGAGCTGTGTGACCCCACCGCTGTGCGCCTCCCTTTGAATCTGCTGCACACTTGATCAAACGTTCAAAAACCTTGTGTTACTTTTGAGTTACCAAAAGCCGTGATTGTTAACATGATTTGTGTGGGTGATGTTAGGTCACCTTAGCACAGAGGTGGAGAAAGGATTGGCTTTGACAGAGGGGGGGGTGGATGAAGCTGTTAATTCTGTGGTTAAAGGACATGGAAGAGTTTGTAGGATGTACCTGTGGTATTACGGGACTAACCTGAATGCCAACTGTTCAGTTTTAGTCAAGACGCTAACGGATATTCTGCTAACTCGGAACAAACCACGAAGCAAATGATTAATGTAATCAAAAGGAATTTATTTTGCAGATATTTACAGCTTATAAATACCATAAATCAAGCAATTTTACAGTGATTATAGTTGAGTAAAACAGATAACAAGGCTGGCAGGCAGCTTTGAGACGTATCATAAGCTCAACTACAGAAGACAGAAACAGTATAGCAACTAAACGTATCTGGTAGTGTGCAAAAAGCTAATATTCTGATCTCTTGAGAAAATCTAGGAGGTACAAGAGAGAGATCTGGAGAGGGGCTCTGAGCGGGGGGGGGCTCCTTCTGTAACAGAGGGAACCACAGACAGACCACAGACACGTGGACACACACGTTACTGTCAGACTAGCCTGAAAAGAAGGACGGCTGCCGATGCGGTTACATCAGAAATAATAAAGCGGTCACGCAGGGGCATTCAGATGGATGTTTGTGTTAGGGAGGAACACGGCAGAGCACAAGCGTTAGTCGAGTGAGATGGAACAGCAGGACTGACGATAAAACCAACACGTACGTGACAAACAAATTGACTGAGAGGTGAAATGTGTGCATCGCTTTAACATTACAGAAAAGTATAAAGAAGGCCAGAATATTATGATGTGAACCCGTCACTGTTGGGCTGGGAGTGCTGCTCCTCCCACAGAGAAGGGAGGACAGTGGGACGGACCTGCACATGTCTCAATGGTTTATGTCTTTTATGACATTTGTGGAAAATAAGATATATTTATAGATCATATCAGCTAGTAATATTAATATTTAAAATTTAAGAATCGCAGGACCTCCATGAAATTAGGTGTAGGCATGTGATTAACATGGATCCATTTCTTATTGTAATTTAACAAAGGTGTCATTACTAATTTGGAAATCTATTTAATATCTAAAGACGTGACACAAAACACCTCAACCAACCAGAGCGTGCGGTAGTGGGGACTAATGGTGCTCTGTGATTGGTCAATCTTGGTTACGTGGCAGAACCAACACAACGAAGATCTTTGGACAGAAGCTGACCAATCATCAGCTTCCCCAGCTGGCATGAAGCAGCCAATCAGAGGGTGCTGCATTGGAAACTGGAAACAGACTGAACGAAATGAAGTGAACAAAACAGAGGAAGTGAAATGAGTGGAAGAAATAAGAATGTGACTGAGGTGTAGAGGAAGAGGAAAATAGAAGATGGGAGATGTAAAGAAGAAATGATGCTCAGTGCTGTGAATTACCAGAAATGGAACCGCGGTGGTTAAACTTTTGAGATAAGACAATAGAATGAAATGTGAGAACTACTCCAATAACAGCATGTTTTAAATTGACCCTATTCTGCACAATTATACCAAACAAGCAGAACTGAATGTACCTCGGCATGGTTTACAATGGAAACAAAAAAACTCTCCAATACTTAAAAACATACAAGTGAGATTTTCACTGAGTCATGAATATACAGCATTTTGTGGATTCTGCTTTTCAAGCAAATATCTCCACTACTGACCAAAATATCTTTGTATTTAGCATGTTTTCACCTCTAAATCTTGGTGATCTGATGCCATTATGTTGCTGTCTTAAGAGCCACCTGCCTCGCCTGACAAAAGTGATTTTATAGTGCAAAACAGAAGTTAATTTAGATCCAAATTCACAAGGTAAATGATGGTTTGCCTGCACGGCTCCGCGAGCCAAATGAGCAGATTTCTCAGTTAATATAAAGATATATTGAGGAATGTATTACTTCAATTGATTACAATTACCACACACTGATTAGACACTTAAAAAGTGGTGGATTTTCCCTTCAACTGAAACAATACAGAACAAAATAAAGTACTAAAACCTACTAAAAAAGAAAATAAATGACATTTCTTGAAATTATATAGAAAAAAAATTACTGTTTTGGCATTTCCATTGCACATCTCTGTGGTGCAGAATGAAGGTGCAGGAGGCAATAATGTGAGTCAGTGTCACGTTGATAAAACATCTGGAGCTTCCGACACATTTGGTGCATTGAAACCAAATCAACAGTCCAGATTGTTAAAGCAGTCCAGCAGGAGAGCTGACTGACTCATCGTCGGTTAGTTTGAGGTGCTCTTCGGATGACGTGTGTGTAGGCTTTACAAAGCCAGAAAACTTCAAGGCACTCTCTTTAAAACAATTAAAATGCTTTTATTTGTGTGATGTGCTCATTTTAAACCTCCCTATGTCAGAAGAAAGGTCCAGAATGTTCTTCAAGGTTAACGTCATGGGACATGTTCCAGGTTACTCTCCTGCAGTAAATCGTCACAAATCATCGTGTCATCTGCTAACAGCTCTGTGATAGATGAGAATCATTCTGCTCTGCATGATGACGTACGGTGGCCCGAAGGGTCAAACAACAATCCTATAGATTGTAGGAGGTTGAAATGTTGCTGGGTTATGTGTAAAGACGTCTTCAGTCTAAGCAGCCTGGAACAACCCGGAGTGAGTCACAGACACATTCAGCAGAGTTCAACATCAGGAGATCCTGACAGTCACTTAAATCAGAAGATTTAAGCTCTTTAACAACTGGTATGCAGAAGGGCTGCTGCATTGTATTCATGCATCACACATGAAGACACCTACGTAGTTTTGATGCTTAAATACACTCCATAGTCTTGAATAACTATCAGACAACATGCCTGAATTGTGGCGATGTGTACTGGAACTGCAGGGAGATTTCATACAGTGCAGTCAAAGCTGACACTGAATACAAACAGTGCAAGTTCATAAAGTGAAACACTTTTACAGCAACTGCTTAACCAACACATTTATCTTCCAGAACATGTAACTAAAATGGCCATGGACATTAGGAATGTAGCAAGCAAAGGTTATCTTTGGTGTCATAATCATTACTTAATATTAACCTCGGATTTATCCCTTTTGGGGAGTAGAGCAACATTTCTTATTAGGTGAGCTGGCCCAGATAAGCCCTTTATTATTCTGTGTCTATGTGAGTTGGAGGCCGGTGAGCTGCTGCTCAGCCAGCTAGGGTTCCTGGCACATCTGTCCCAGCACCTCGTGCATCATGCAGAGCAGCGGACAGCCTACGCTCAGCAGCTCATACAGGAACACATAGTCATGTGAGTGGCTTCGGATGTGGGAACCCGCAGCCGTGCAAGACTCATACAAACTTCCCAGCAGCTGTCGAGGCAACACACACACAGCCCGACTAGCACGCCGAGGCCAACTCAAGCCTCGCCTAATCAAGGAAACCAGGGTACCTGGGGGTTGTGTCTGGACTCTGCCTGCTGCGGAGTAGCTCCCTCTGTCCAGCGACAAGGGTGTGATGCCGTTCTGATCATCCTGCCCGCATTAAACACAGAGGAGACAGAGAGGCACAATTAAGTAGGTCAACAACTTCGAAAGAACAACCATGCTTAGTGACTCCGGTTACAAATGAGGTCACCAGCGCAATATGGAGTCTCACTGTCCATGATACATATAGAGTTTCTGGCGGCAGCAGCTGTAGTGTTTCGTACCTTTCTCCTCCTGAACCGGCCCTGGTGACTGTTGGACTGGCACTGGGCATAATGCATCTTGCAGTAGAACTTTGCTAGAAAGGAAGGATACAAGATACAATGTGTCCAATACACAGAAAGGTCTCCTTAAAAGTTAAACAATTATACACTGAATCATCTGAAAGTCTAACAAATGAAGTGAGTTCTGGTTTATATCGTGTATCTGTTTAGACTGTAACTGGAAGGTAGAGGTACGGTGAATCAAACGTACCCTCACGTGAGTCAAAGGTGTGGCCCCCCAGACGGAGGGTGCAGTTACAGACGATGCAGCGGAAACACTCGCGGTGGAAGAAGTAGCCTTCAGCACTCAGTCTCTCCATCACGTACACCCGCTTGGAGCAGAAGTGGCAGATGTCACTGCCGCCGAGCCCAGAAGAGAAGTCTTTACGCACCACACACTGAAATAAAGAAGAGCGGGAAAAGGTTAGACACATGTTTGAGTCTATCTCTCTGTTTAGTGTTGTTTATTCCAAAAGACGACTGAGGAAACAAAAACGTAAAAGTCACGTATTCCATCGGCCGGAGGGGAACGCTTGGGTGGAAGACGTTGGAAAATCTGACAGCAGCGACCTGAAGCAGCTGTTGAGCAAGAACTGAATGTGAGGCTGAGGGAGAGGAAGGATGCTTACAAGAGGAAACTGGACACCTCAACATGAGGGTGCGGCATGAAGCAGATCACAGGGTTTACAGGATGAGGCAGCCTGAGCAGAGCCAATGAGATCTTCTTCCAACTTACATGGAGGAAGACCACGTGTGACCACCTGCTCTTGAATGTGGCCGAGACCAAGGAGACGGTTGTTGACTTCAGTAGTACCAATCAAAATAAACAACACTTTGTTGTAGAGGGACACAGATCGATGGAGTTCATGTCGACAACAAACTAGACTTGAAATGCAGCAGAGGCTGTTTCCAAGAAGGGACAGAGCAGACGGCACCACGAGAGGAGGCTTAGCTCCTTGAATGTGTGAAGCAAGATATTACAAATCTTTCAGCAGTCTGTGTGGCAAGTGCTATATTCTTTCCTGCTATCTACCTGCTGGGGCCACAGCTTCAGAGGCAGTGACACTAACACACTAAATAAAGTGGTCAGGAAGGCCAGGTCAAGAAGTGACGTCTTCCAGCTGCCGTCAGCCTCTACAACGTCTCCCCTCCGTGCATTGATGGAGAACTCCTACAGTGGAGCTCGTCTTCTCCTCAACAAGACAGTCTGCTAACAATGCAACATACCGTATTTCACTCTGTTTAAGGACACCTCAACCTCTGCAGCCGTTACCAAGAAGCTATTAGCCAAGTTAAGTGAGCACCAGGCTGCTTATCATCTAGGCTCTTCTAACTATACCCTGGTATAACAAGCTCTTTAACACCAGCAGGCCATGTTTTATCCAAGCAGTGATTTAATTAGATTAGAGGCAACAACATGCACATGTAAACAAGCTACCGACATGCAGTCCTGACAGTCCTCTGCAGCAACAGAGAAATGGTGCAAGACTTTAAACACGCTAGCTGCTGATGTTTTACCCTTGTGGAGGTAAGTTAGAGCTCATTTACCCTGGAGAGGCAGCTCCGTTGTTAAACCTGGTAGCGGTGCTGAACATGCTCTGGTATTTATTGAGCAACATTTCCAGAAAAACAAACGCAGTAGTTGTATTTTTCTCAAATGAATGTAAAACCGTGCCGCGAGTTCTAGTTTAGATTTCTCTCTGCAACATCCACATGCATCTTACCGGCGTGGCATCGGGCCTGTGGTCTGTCTCATAGAGAATGGCCAGCATCTGAGCTTTAGCGTCTATGGCTGACGACACCTTTCCAACTGTACGCTAGTGTTAACCCCGAGAGGAAAACAGGGACAGAGGGACACAGAGCAAAGACAAGAAGGTGGGAATCACAAAGACGAGTCAGAAAGAGGGAAAATAGACCTGGACGGAGAACTGGTACCTCTTTATTGTAGCTCTGAGCTCCAGTTGGACAACTCTCGGAGCGAACAACTGACTTTGGATGGATTCTTCTAGGGTTCTCAAGTGCACAGCTCTCGTTGCACTAGACAGGCAGCAGAATTAGAATCACTGGGGTTTTTTTTTGGTTTACCTTTAAATTCCCCTGCTTTCTCAAATAATTACAGAAAACAGGGCAGTGTAGGATGTTATATTTGTATAGGGATCTCAAAAATGAAGACTCATTAGGAAACTATGACAGTGTTTAGATTATACTGTATGTATTCAGGCTGCTGGTTCACGTAGGGCATCCGTTACCTTCTCATGACCATTTTCAGCACTGTTGCCGTCAAATGTCTCATGATTACGTTTGTGGGTGTTTTCCGGTTCGTTTTCAGGACCGTCTTGAGAACTGTAAACTTCTCTCGCATATTTCTCCACTTGCAGGGAAGAAACTGGAAACGAAGAGGAGCTGCTGTGTCCAGTTGCACAGTTAATTTCAGAGCGTAGGCGGGCCACCTCCGGGCTCACGTCAGAGCAAGATGATGACAAACGAGAGGAGGATTTGATGGTGCTTGAAGAGGAATTAGGAGCAGCTTGCTTTGGACTTTCAGGGTCAGTAGGAAACAAAGGGGAAGAGAAGTCTATCGTTAAATTGTGTCCAGCGGTGGGAGGGGGGGCAGAGGAGAAACCCGCCACAGCAGTGAGGTCGGGGACAGGGTGGACCACAGGGTAGGTGGTGGAGCTCCTGGACACAGGAGGAGGCGGAGGAGGAGGAGGGAAAGAGGTAGATAGTTCCACCTAAAGAAGAGTTACACAGGTACAAGTAGAGTAAAGACATGAAACTAGACGGAAAATTCTCTAATTTCAGTACAGTTTTTTTCCTTGTTAAAACACACCTGTCATAGCTCAGTATGAAGAAGCAGCCAAGTGCAATAGGAAATGATTAATAAAGTTCTCTGCTTATACAGTTTAGGATATCGAATGATTACGGTAAGTAGGTGTAGCTAGAGGGGCACTTGGAAAGCGCACACGTCTGTCAAGTTCACAACCAAAACCATCATATACGTTGGAAATATTTCCAGAATGATTAAATATCTGAGGAAAACATTGGTGGCAGTTCCCGGTTTTCTAGTCTCAGACAACTCAGCAGCGGTCAAATGCATGTTACTGCATGTTAAAATAATATTGTGCTTTATCTTGCACACATGCAGCCGTCCACAGCAGTTACGAACATGTTACAGTCTCAACTAAATCATGTAGATCAAACAGCTCGTGCTTTCGGCGGAATACGCAACCTGTTCTTCAGAAAGAGGGGAAAGGAGAGCAGGAGGAGTGTTTTTGGACCCTGGAAACAAAGAGGAAAGGAGGACGGCTCTCTCCTTTATACTCCTTTTATTGAATTCTTGAGCAGACAGTCTCTGGGCTTTGCTCTGCGGGGACGGCAGGAGGCGACGAAAGAAATAAACAAATTCATTATTATCTTGCTTTACTCAAACCGCTGTTTGATACTGTTCCAATATTGTCTACAACTTATGTCAGACTGCTTTTGTTCACCTGTCGTATCGCCTCCTCTGAACTGTGTGGAGGAAGATCAATGCCCAACAGAGCCGAGGCAGAGGAGCGACTGGTTGTCAGGTCAGGAGACGTGCATTCTGGGTAGTGTTGCTCAGTAACATTGGGGCTTGGTGAGCGTAACGCGCTGATTGAATGTGAGGGTGAAGGGGAGCGACTGAAGTCGCTCTGATCATGAGAAGATTTTTGGGAATAGAGGAAACTGTTTTGCTGAACCACAGAAGTGGGATTCTCCAGTAAACGAAGGTAGATGGAAGGCTGGAAGGAAGGAAACAAGGACACAAAGAGCCAGAGGAAATGAGAGAAGACGAGTTAATGGCGGTTATGTGAACGTATCACACATTTATGTGGTAGTGATTTGTACTGCTTCAATGTAACTCACAGCTCCTTTAAATCATGTGAAGGACAAGACCGACTCAGAACAAATGGGAGTCATCTTAAGGTTCAAAGCTCGACCGATGAAGAACCCACAAACCAATAGATCCCATCCATCATCACATTCATAACAGACAGACCTGGGACGTGTTCAGAAGCATACCTGCCATTTGGGACGAGGGGGAGGCAGAGGAGGAGGAGGGGAGACATCTTTGGGCTTTGCAAAGCGGGGGTTTTCACCCTCCTCCTCTTCCTCATCTGAGAGAGGAACAGGGGTTGAGGCAGGAGACAGAGGAGGAGAAAAGGATGGATTGGAGGGATCCTCATCGGACTGAAAGGGAGGGGAGGGGAGGAGAGGAGAGGAGAGGAGAGGAGAGGAGAGGAGAGGAGAGGAGAGGAGAGGAGAGGAGAGGAGAGGAAAGGAGAGGAGAGGAAAGGAAAGGAAAGGAAAGGAAAGGAAAGGAAAGGAAATAAAGGGCCTTGAAATATTAGAACACCAGATTACAGAATTAGTAAAAAATGTTTCATGGAAAGAAGGACGCTTTCTCCCGCTCTACATTCACAATCTCTCCTCCTCCATGTCTACAGACACCAACAGACAATAATGCTCTGGTGGTGGAAATAGAATTGTCAGATCTCTCCTGTTGACACTACCGTTATATTGCCCAACCCTACAGTGCAACAACGTTGGCAGAGGAATTGTAAACATTGGAGGGATGTCATCATGATGTGATGCAAGGATAAGACAAACCTGTTATCACTCACATGAAAAATAAATTAACTCCAGGCACTCATCTGGGTTCAAAAGTTGCATTCTGTGTTTACAGTATTCAAACTCTCACCTTGCTGCGTATATTTGCTGCTGACGAGTTCTCCTCAAATTTGGCGAGCAGCTGAGTTGCCATGGAGCGGACCTTGTTCTCCCGCAGTTCTGTGTCCTCCCCTGCAGAGGGAGCACTGTGACAGGACAGCTGATACCAGGTCCAGCACACAGGAAATATAGAAGGAGAGAGAGAGGCAGAGCAGTTTTTAAACTTTATATACCCGTTTCAAGTTGTTCGTAGATCGGTGTTACACTGTTTTATAGCACGTCGACTGATCCACCAACCTCTGTGAGGTAGCGGTTGCCCTTTCGTCGCCGCTTGTTGACCGAATCATCTTCAGATGTTTTGTCCCCCTGTGAGAGCAGGCACGAGACAAATTATTCACAGTAACAGTGAACCTGACACGCCTCTGTTCTGACATAATAATCATGGGATAAACTGTCCATGTGAGCAGAAATCAAGAGTCCCTCTCATCAGTGTCCAGGTCGTCAGTCAGTTCCTGATTCAGGATGACACGTTTGACACAAGTTGGTGCTTTGATCCCCGTGATAGCTTATGTGATCAAGATTACATTGATTACATTTGTGATGAGTAAACAGATGATATGGTGGAAGGGAAGAGATCAGCTGTTTAATCCTCAACGAAACCCAAAGACAAAGAGAGCAAACAGTATTCCACTGTACCCCAGGTATCCTCTTCCTGGGCTGGGGGAGGCTCAGCAGGGCGTGGCTGCTCGTCGTCGATTGTCCTTCACTATTCTCATCTGGTTGTCTTGATCCTGGAACAACAACAATATCAAGCTTATTGGTATTTCAAGTAATTTAATCACACTGAAGATGCAAAGCAGTCAAATAGTTGTACTGTGGGACAACAGCAGGTTAAAGAAATGGGACATTATATTTCATTTAACATCATCCTCAAAACCGGTTCGCTTGTGTGCAACACTTTTTGATGCATTCCTCACATTGATAAGACATCCGTTTGCTCTGGCTAGCTGACATAATCTACACGAGAGTACAGAACGTTCGCTCCTGCAGGACGTGAGGGAGGAACAGTGAGTTCTTACACTGAGCTAAACTGCAGCTAAACTACACATTATCGTTGGGGGGGGGGGGGACCAAACAATTCAGCAGCCATCAGGGATATCCTGACAAATGGACTGGCTCACTATTAACAGATTATTTCCAGCCGGTGTTGGTGAAGTCGACGGCTCGTTCCCCTTCAAAGCGCTGTAAGTGTAACGTGGCCGAAGCTGCAGCTTTACAGTGGGAGTGTTAATGGTGCTGAGGTCCGCGATACAGATTCAACAGATATAGCACACATACCAGTTGTGTCTAAACTGACCACTGGGCAAAGGTTGTGTGCAACTGTAGCTCACATGGATAAAATAATCCCACAGCTAACAACGGACTCATTCAGGTCCGACTGTCGAGACCTCACGTTGCTCCTCCGGACGCCCTCCAGTGTCCTTCAACCGCAGAAATCAGATTTTAAATGGATATTTTCAAAAGCACAATTTCGCTATTTCCCTGGCAGAAGAAAGGAATGGTAGAGACATGCTGAAGAATAGTTTTACAATCTTTGATGGTTAAGTGTCCAACAGTGCTCTGCCGCTGGCGGAGACGCTGCCCCGTCTGTCTGGATTCTTCTTCAGATGCTGGATGGATTTGGTTAAATAATCATTTTCTTCTGTCAAACTGGCATTGCCAGAGACTCTAGGATGGTTTGGGACTATATTTAATTCTGGTGTACATGTTTTTCACGGCTGTACATTTAGATTCATATTTAGAGACTTTAAAGGGGAACAACATGCTGATCCAAAAGCACTAGCAGACTGATCCAGCTCCACTTTGACTGTCAGTACAGGATATTAGTGTTGCCCTTAATGCCTGAAATATAATTAACTTGATACAGCTGATGTAGACACAACATTTTATGGAACTATTTAATGTAAGAAACCGCAAGATCCTTCTCCATTCAACCGAAAAAATATGTAATTCAACGCTGAACTAACGGAAGCTAATTACAACTAATAAATAAACTGTCCAAGCTGGCTGTGATTTTCCGTGACAGAAGCTTGACGCACCCTGACCACCGTTGTTTCCCGGTGAGTTCCTGAAAGCCTCATAGAATTTGGACAGGTAGAGGACCATCAGCAGTTTGTCTGGTTCCTTCTCCGCCTCCATCTCCTGTCCTGTCGTCACCGGCTGGATGCTGAGATGCTGCTCGGCCACGTCGAAAGCCAGCTGGTTGTTCCTGGCCACATCCTCCTCGTTGAGGGTGTCAAAGTCACTGAGTTGGATAAGCGAGAGTGAAACATGATTTTCTACCGATCATTCATTATTTGACAGATAAGTTAAAATAACTTAAATCTATCTATTTGACGTCAGCTGATTCAACATTTAAAAATCACTTTGTAGGCTGCTCATTCATAATGTTCAGTTCAAAGAAGCTCCTCAGAAGCCAACAGGAACTACCCCGGCCTGATAACCATCTGCAGCTGCCGGGACATTTCCCGGGTGTTAATTAATATAGCGTGTTTGTGTTATTACATGAGCTCAGGCCTCTGGTGGTGTATGAGCGCGCAGAGGGCCAGGCCGCTCCTCCAGGAGGACGTGAGGTTGGTGATGCTGACTCCTCTGTAGCCCTGGGTCTGCTTCTGGCACCAGGTGAGCAGCCGGCCGGGTCGCACCTCCGACTCTGTGAAAGAGGACGTGCTGATATCAACATGGTCGTATGTGTGGGGATTCAACTTGATGAAAGGGTGACAAGCCAGTCAATCTGCGGTTTACAGCGAGTCCCCCTGTGGCCAGGATATAAATGACTTCTGCTTGTGAGTAAACAAAGACCTGCTTTTCTCAGGGAGAAGTCTCCATATTATAAGAAGACGACACTGGTTACTACCAGCACATGCAGTGCATCACTTCCTCTGTGAGCAGAGTCGAGCAGGTCAGCACAAGTCTGTAATCAAGTTTGACCCTCATGCTGCGTAACATAATCCTGCTGTATTATCTGTGAGAAGGTGTGTCAGCCTGTAGCTGCAATAAGACTAACGTTTCCCTTGGGGAGGGGCTGTGGGTGAGTTCACTATGACATCAACTTTAATCTCCCCAGTGGACATGGAGAATCTTCACATAACCAAGCAGTTGTTAAAGCTGTTATGGGGTCAGTGTCGTATTATAAAGTGACACTGAGCTTTTAATCGGCATTCAGGCAACACATCAAGTTTTCCTGCAGTGTTCATGTGGCCGTGGCTGCGTCTAATCTCAACTGTGACTCATAGTATGATTAGATTACCTTTACATCAGAGCATCGCCGTCACCACTCAGCCTAAAGATATTAGATCTTTATATAGCAGCATGAACACTCTGCAAAGACACATTACACCTCTGACGGCCATTATAGATGTATTAATGAGGAATTAAAAAGCTCAATGCTGTACAGAATATAAGTTATTAGTGGATTGATTGTAATGCTTTAATTATACTGACAAACATAGAACAACATCAGAACTACGTCATCAGTTTGTGTTGCAGCTCACCTGCTCTGGACAGGTTGACTGATCTCCCTGTGGGACCTCCTCTTTCCAGGTAACACGAGTCCTGCGGGCCACCGATGAACAGGTGACGCACCTGAGTGGAAGAGGGGAGAAAGAAATGTCCCTGATTGTATGATGATTTGAAAGTTAGAGTCAACAAAATAAACGTGTCTATGTTCTGACTTAACTTCCAGTTAGAGCAGATAAACTGAGCCAAAGCTCTGTCTTAAGCTCAGGCTCACCTGGTGGGGGCGTACACAGCTGGAGTTGAGGTTGGGGTAGCGGGTTGCAGGGTCAATGGTGTACTGCTCAAAGTTTTTACTGATGTTCTCTGTGGTGGTCTGAGGCAGCAGTCTGTAGATACTCTCCCTGGGAAAAGACATGACAGACAACTGGGTGATTTAAAGCTTCAAAGATACCCTGCAACTGCTTGATCTGTCTAAATACACCCTGCAAAGAGGCAAGAGGGAGGCTTCATACCTAGATATCAAAAGTGCAAGTAAAGACTATCCAAGGAGAAACTGTATGACAGAGTGCAGACAACTCTTGTTACAGAAAGTGGAACATGAACACACCTCTCAGCCAGCGTCTCCAGAGGGTTCTTGCCTTGTACCAAGCCCCTTA
This sequence comes from Macroramphosus scolopax, assembly GCA_901007825.1. Classification (NCBI taxonomy): domain Eukaryota; kingdom Metazoa; phylum Chordata; class Actinopteri; order Syngnathiformes; family Centriscidae; genus Macroramphosus; species Macroramphosus scolopax. The sequence goes on along the minus strand of CAAKHC010004020.1, from coordinate 7,462 downwards.
CCATCCAAGCGGTGTCAAATGCTGCCAGAAAACCACGAGCGCAACCGGTACCCATTGGCCAAAAGGGCTGCAAGCAGAGAACATGGTAAGGGCAGAGATCAGGACATCAAACCAAACTGACAACACACACAAACCCTCTTCTGCCACAGCAGCCTCGTACCTCCAGCAGGCTGTCTCCCACCAGCGTGACCAGGAGCTGATGTCCGTGTTTCTCCCTGATCAGGGCGGCGTTCTCTGAGGCGTACATGCTGGTGAAGTCAAACATGGCCACATCCGGCTGACCGTAGTGGTTGATGGCATAGTCCAATGATGGAAGCTGGTAGTTTGTGCCAAAGTCAGCGGCCTCGCGGGCGTACGAGAGTAACGCTTCCTGGTTGACGTTGTCAGGGCTTAGCAGACGCTCGGTTTCTATGTAGTCCTGGATTGTCGATGGAAAGACACGAGACGGAACAAAGAGCTTTTGCTGATGAATATAACAATTAACAAATAATTGAAAAACAAACCCAGACCATTGATGTGTTGATGTGCGTGTGCGTGAGTGAACTCACGTTTATGATGACCCCTTTGTCCAGCAGACTGTGTTTCTTCGCAGTCATGACAAAGTAGTGGGTGTTGTCTTTGTAATAAACTATGTTCTCCAAGTCAATTCCTAAAAAACACGAGCTGAATTAGTAAACAGAGGACGCTTCAGTGGTGCAGGAAGCAAACAGACAGCCCTGCATGGTGTGAGACAACCAAGTTGTTTTAATAGAAACAGACCACACTGCTGCTGTCTTATTTCTGACTCACCCGTTTCCTCCTTAAGTTCCAGGAAGAACTTCTGGTTGAAGATGAAGGCCACACCGCTGATCTCCTCCACTTTAGCCTCTGCTGTGGTGTTCCTGTTGACAAAGTTAGCTGTGATGGCGATGGCCAGCTTCCCCCGGAACTCTTTGCGGCCGAAACCTGATGAGAGGGAAAAGAACATCATCATTTATTAACTGAAACTGTTTCCATTATGATGAAGTATTTTCGATATGCCAACTTTTCCATCGCGTGTTGGGACCCAAGTATCTCGACTAAAGTGACACAAACTGTTTACGATTCCTGTTTTCAATTGCTCTCTCGCCCTCTCTCTCCCCAAGGGTCAAGGCAGATGGCGGCCCACCCAGAGCCGGGTTTTGATCAGAACGTTTCATAACTTTAAAATAAAAGTCTTTCCTCGCCACTGTCAGCTGGTGCTTGCTCATGTTGGGTCTAAGGGTCAGTCTACACCTGTGCCATATGAATGGTGCCCTGAGGTCACTTACGTTATGATTTCGTGCTACATAAATAAAATTGCCATAACTTCCTGCTTCCTGTTTAGTAAACTGGACAGAGAGCTACAAACCAGTGCACACACGGACTCTGCTGACCCGATACACACTATCAGGAGTCCAGTCTAAAGTATGTAAACAGGAAATGCTTTACCCAGTCACTGAAAGCAGCTTTGCAACACCTCACTTCTAGTTTAAATACAGTGGTCAGTATGTCCAACAAATCTGTGTAAAAAAAAAAACCCAAAACTTTTCTTCGGACTGACTTTGGGACCTGAGACACGAATAATATCAAGTTTCTAAACCATCCTATTTTAGTGAGCAGTGAAAACCCCTCGTCTCTTACCGTCTAATGTGTTCTTGCGCCCGTCAGCTCCGATCACCACGTCAAAGTTATAGTCCGAGACAGAATGACCGGAAGGCCGGACATCTGCTCGCCATCCAGGACCTGAGGAAGGACACGGCAAACCGGTCGAATCAACGCACACTTCATGCTCCTTAAACCAGAACCAGTTGCAAAGTCATTCCTACTGGTGTACAGTTGGGATCCATGTTGGGGACCGTTTCATACATATCATGACGAAACGCTGATTTGGGGACAGACTTCCCTTTTAAGATCATGTGTAGTTTAAGGTCAGTGAAAGGATGTGTCATGTTCCCCTGGCTGTTCAACTGAGTTGGACACCATATGGCTTATTTGGGACCATTATGGGCACATTAGAAAAGTAGAAATAAATGTATCAGCCCACTCTATCAATAGACGTTCATCCAAACAGTTTGCTGTAACTGCTGCCACTGCAGGTGCCTCCTTGTTGGAGAGCTCAGACCAGTTTAACACAGTAACTGCATGTTGGTTGCAGCTTCCCATATATAGCTGAGATATGCAGGAATTCGCACTGGTGAAGGGAGCAGTCACCCTGCACGTCACTGCCACTCCTGTCCCTTTAACATGCAAACATCATCATCATCATCATCATCATCACGTGGACTTACTGTCACCAGTCTGCTCTTCTGGTGGCTCCACAATTTTGACGAATTCTACATTGACATGAATCTCAACGCCCAGAATCAGACACACTTTCAGCAGCATCAGCTGGAGCTGGCGGATACCTGAAAGACACACACACACACAAACACACACTTTATCTGCACTGCGCTGCACGATCACATACGAATTCTAAGCTACAGTTGGCTCCAGATGGGTTCGCCGAGGATTAAGGTGCTTTTAGACTGCGAGTGGCTCTCTCAGCGTCAGTCGCTCTTCTGCTGCGGCTCCGTTTACTGTCACCTCATCTTATGGCCACAGCAAACCCAGTATAGCTTAAAATAGAAGGAAATGCTTAGGAACTTTAAGTAATAGAGAAAGATAAGCTAACTTATAATTAACATTGTCTAAAGATTTGTCACAAGAGGGATTTAAATCAAATCTGATGGAGCTGAGTGGACCCCTCAGATGTTTTTGACCTCCATACAAGCGCCTACCATTTAATATATGGACACTTTCCTGATGTTTATTTTGCTCAGAACATACTTACAACGCGTTTCATTAATAAATATGATAGCAGTATTCCCATCTTCCTCTTCGCAGCTGTGTCATGAACTCATCTATTTGGGGTTATGAAACACACGGTAGCAGAGTTCATCTTTGAAAGAAGACAATAACACATGACACCGTTGCTAAAGCTGCAGAAGAAGAAGAGCCGGTGGAAAAATCTCTCTGGGGAGACACAGACTGAAGAAACAAACAGCAGCAGGCGAGGCTGCCGGATCAACTCCCCTCACAGGTTACAGCCTCGCAGCCAGCAGACACCACCTCCGTCATGCCACACCGTTAAATATAGAGGAGGGGAATGAAAGCCACGTCTGTGAGGCCGGCTCTGGTTCTGTGGCTTCAGGAAGTCACATTTATCTGCATGGTCGACATCTGACTCACACGATAGACTTTATTTACATGTTTGGTTCCTGGGTACTTTGCATGTTATCTCGTTTACAGCAGATGTAAAACAGCAAAGGGGAGTCAGTTACTGTAGAGAAGAGTTTCTCAAGTGTTCAACAGCATTGACACTTCTATTTATTTTAACTTGTAGATATGAGAATATTTCCATCACCTTTCATTTGAGATTAAGATAATGTAATGACTCAGAGGTCGGGAATTTGAAGTGAACATCTCCAGTTTGCCCGCTGGATGGAAGTGATTCAGTCTTGTGTTGATTTTCCAGCAACGCTTCACATCATTTTTACTCAAACAACACAGATTCCCACTCACTGATATGGTCGATGGAGCCGGCACAGAACTTTCCGTAGAACTTCTTGGCCCCGAGGCCCCTGAGATCCTGGATGGTGAACGGCCAGAGGTGAAGCACATTGTTCCTGGAGAAGGTGTCTCTCTTTTCGATCACCACCACCTTACAGCCCAGCAGGGCCAGCTCGATGGCCGTCCGTAGACCGCAGGGACCCCCTCCGATGATCAGACACTGGACGGGTTCAAGAAGAAGAAGACCATGATGAGGGGAGAGGAAGGACACGGTGGTGGAGGTGTTTAGAGAAGGATCCATATTATTATTCTGTACTGGAACAAACCCTCTGTAGTGGAAGTGTTCTGTTCCCTAATATCTATCTAACGCCAATCACATAAGAACAATGCTAATAATGAGAACACTCAACAGTGAAACGATACATTGACATCCCCATCAATAACTATATTGATCCTATTTGTTTTCTTTTAGGGAAATAAATCAAATGAAGTAACTGTGCAGGAAGAAATCTTCAAAGTGATTCACTATCAGCACTCTGATCAACCTAGTTTTTGTTTCCTGACAAACAACCTCTCCGAAGCCGACAGTGCACCTCCAGCTCCACATCAGATTACAGGGTCAGTGACGAGCTGAAGAATATGAGGTGCAATATAATCCTCTCTCTCTCCAGGAACAGATCCACTGTGCATGAGTCAGTATAATGGATTCAAATTAGCCCCGCGGCCAGAAACAGGCTACACGTCATCCAAACGTGTCAGTAAGCAACTGTTTGCCGACACATCTGTAACTTTATAATGGGAAAGGATGTCGATAGTCTTTATCTCGCTGCCCCGAGGTGGCTGAGAAAATCTATTCATGCTGCTTAAGGGAATTTTTGCTGTTGTTGTAATAGAAAAGAAAGGTAAAAAGACAACAAAAACATGTGCGCAGCTATTTAACCTCTGAAGACTTAAATAAATATTCAATGCATTATTATAAGTATCCAAATTTGAAGGGAGAGGAAGCAGTAAATAAATGATCTTGCTCCAACTCAGGTGGCCTCATTCTGATTGTAAATAAAGTTCCACAAGAGTGCCCAGCAAGCATTTCTTAATGCCTAATAGCAGTTTCTCCTACAGAAATGTCTCTGGGATAATAATTCAACTGTTATTTTTGGCCAGCCTCTTTCTGTTATCATCAGTCTCTGGACTCTTTCCCCTCCAGGCTTCTTATCTTTTCCTTCAGAGTTGAAGTCATTCCAACACTAAGCTGAATGTGCTTCTAATAGTAATTTGACAAGGTCAGATGATACAATAAAATATGGGATACGTTTCTTATGAATAGATATCTGAAAAAAAAACCATAAATACCCAAGTTTCTCCTATAAACAGCTGATATGTATTGATCCATGTTGAATACATTCAAGGTGCTTTACATGAATGGTTATTTCGGAGGCTGTAATCTGTGTTGGTGTTGTACAGAGTTGCCCTGCGAGGCGTTCCTAATATTTTGTCATCCTTAAGTCAGGAGAGCTTTCTGATGCTGTTGAAAACATCCAGCCTTGTTATACATCCGACATCCTGTTGGCCAAACTCAGACGTGATCCGAGCACATCTCTAGGCCCTCTGTAATCTGCCTCCCACCGTCAGGTCGGAGCCGACACTGATATCATCTTCCATCTTCAAGGGAGGAAGATGTTCCTACTTGTCTCACCCAGGCAAAGCAGGAAACCCCTATGAGAGTCATGCTCTTTGATTTCTCTGGTGCCTTAAATACATTCCTAGCACGTTAGCCATTGGCTCGCCAGCGACAGCAGTTGATGAGCACGTCACGCTGCTTCGACATATTGCAGAGAACAAACAGATGATGGGTTTCAGGTGGAACCAAGGCTCTACTACACCTGCAACACCTCATCTAAATGCATAAAAAAAGTTTTGATGCCGGTTCATCTTGGCATGAAGTCACCCCAAACAGCACCAAACTGCTTAGATACTAAACCAGATTATACATTGTCCATTAGCAGCCTCATACTCACAGCTGGCTGTCACTCACCCTGGTGCCCTGGCAGGCTTTGTTTGGGTTGTACACCTTGTGCTGTGCCCTCTTGTCCAGTTTGGTCCACAGAGCCTGGACCTTCCAGGATTTGACCGCAGCCTTCAGCAAGGTGTAGAAGTCACTGTACTCCAGAGGATCCAGCTCCAGCTGCCTGCAGAGGATGCTGAAGGCCTGCAGAGTGCCTTTACAGGTGGACATCTGTACAAAGTTCTCAAAGAGCTGGCTGGCCTGCGCCGTGCGCTCATCCTCCGTCTCACCCATCTGCTCCGATGGTTAACAGTGTCCAATGTCCTTTTCTCTTCTGATTCCTTGTCCTGTCTACTCCATTCACGCTGGGCGAAGTCTGTCCTATGAGGCCAGTGTGCTCAGCTGGTTCTGACAAAAACAATAATAAATAGGATTTTTAGACAGGAAAACACGTGACAGTCAGGACACAAAATAAAAAAATCTGGTGATAAGTCAGAGTAAGAAGGTTCTTGCAGGTCCTGCAATAATTCAGATGTGCATCATCCTCCAGAGCAGCAGGACAAACAAAACCTGACGGAAATCATAAACGAGAGGTAACATTCCACATGTAAGAAATGTCTGCAGCTCGCACTGGAAATAACCTGCAGGTCAATGTGTTTCCTCATATATCCTGTGTCATGTCCTGTATTTGGTGCGAGGTCCCCAGCGACACACACTGTGGTGAACATACATCCCTCCTGTGCGGGCTCGTTCCTCCAGCCAACAACAACAATCCAGTTCACACAGTCATTAATTAGGCTGCACATATTTCCTCCTACAACCAAGATATTTTTCTCCTCCAGCTCCACTGAATGCCTGATAGGATTATGACTGAGTATGTGCATGGGGGGTTGGGGGTTCGACTGAGCAGTCATGGGAGAAGCTGAAACTCTGAGGCGGCAAGAACACAGACAAAACACTTATATAGACACACAAGCAACAACTTGGTGAGCAAGACCTGACCAACCTGAAGTACCACAGAGTTACACAGCAGACTGCATCCTTTGTCCCTGGACTGCAAAATAGTTCTCGACTCACGGCTCACAACACAGGAGGAGTTACATCACTTCCCCATCAAGGGGTTCGACACATTACTATAATACCTCCAGCTTCACTCTGTCAGATATTAAAATGTCCTTCTTGGTGATCGTAGAAAGAAAACACTGGCTCAGTGTGGCTAAGGAGAGGGGTGATTGACTGGAATGACTGGGACGACCCAGAGACCCTGGACTCAACATATCACAGGGGAACGTCTTTACAAAGACTTATAAACTGCTTTCACTTCAGCTGAAATGACTTTCATTGTTTACCAACTGGCAGATCGACTACGTTCATCCGCTGCACGACGACAGCTCAACTTGTCGAGACGCCAACTGATATAAAAGACATTTCAATCGCTTGTAGACATCACACATCCACTTACTGCACTACACATCATGTTTACGTTTAAACTGAAGAGTACTTCAACTAACATTTTCAATGGTATCACTGCTTACAGTACAAGATTAATGATAAATGCTTTCAGGGTTTGCTGCCCAACTGACACCTCTTCTGCTGAACTCAGGGTTTACCTGAGAGTACCTGAGGGAGCATTTTGGGTGAGAGTGTAACTTTGAGAGTATATACTGTTTTTCTTTCTGTCTGTCTCTCTCTCACACACAAACACACACACACACACACATATATAGGTTAAACAACTTCATGCAGCAAAACACACACAGTGTCCAACTGCCTGAAACAAAAAATTGGAAGCCTCTGGATGTGCGCAGTGTCCAACAAAGAGTGCGTCATGGCAAAGGAAAGTGCCTGCTGGGCAAGGATGAAACCTGGCCAGTACTTTAATTTGAGCCTGCCACACACACACATACACAC